>MU264951.1:0-5000 GCA_020310875.1 Ceratopteris richardii
AACTTGGATTGGATTTGGCATGTCTAATGTTGTTGATTCATCAAATACCCAAGTTCTATGAGCATCTTCATAGGTCTACGAACCCTTCATCATATTGCAGGAGATGTCAACATAAATATTTTTGGCATACTAAATAAAAGATCTGAGTTATTATAATGAAAATAATTAAATGAAAATTTGGTAACATTCAGATAAAATGAATCATATCTGCAACAAACACAGACTTATAGATTTTTTGATAAAAGAAGCCTCCCATAATAATTTTTTTTAAAACAGAAAATTGCAATTTCTTGAAACATAAAGATTTCTAGATTTCTGGATGGATGAACCAACACAAAAACATCATGCTTTATAAATTCTCTTCCTTTGATTGAACACACTATTCGAGAGAAAAAACAAATGTTAAGAATGTTGATAACTGGGCGACTTGGACTTTCAGACTTCTTCGACGACATAATCAAGATTTTTGAAGAAAGGGGCCCCCCGGGCTGGGGGGGGGGGGGGGAAGGCTTATGCGATGTGTACATGGATTTATCAAGATGGTTAAAACTTACACATACATTGCGTTGCAAGCTTCTGTTAAGAATAAGTGCTCCAACTCTCTCAAGCATGCGATGTAAATAAAAATCTATGTAGTATGACCAACTTACATACATATGATCTGCTTGTCTACAAATTACTTGTGCGAGTGAAAATGCAAGAGTTCTCTCAAATGAAAGGACTTCAGTTATTAAAAGACAGTAATTCTGACGTGCACAAGTTTGTTGGAATTCCGTCACATTAATCACAGAGACTTCATAAACCTCATTCACATCGCTCAGATCAACAAGCTGTCTTGTCATAGCTATGCGACGTACGTCAGCATGAATTTATATAAATTACATGGTTGATCTTTTCAATGCTGCTAATTATGAGTAGGGATGACTTATTAAGAAACGTCATCAATTGTATATTGTAGTGCTATTTTAGTTTCATATGAACTTGCATATTAAAGTCAATGATTGTCATTTTTACTTAGATTTGAGGCATACTACCATAGACTGAAAGGAATTCTGGAGTTTTCCTAGAATTCATGCGGCTTTATTTTTGACACTTGCGAACCCAATGGACACATCTTTTCGAGGTGCCAAACTAGTGCCAACATCTCATGGAAACAGGCCTTGCTAGAAGGGCAAGGTGCAACAGAATGAAGGTACTCTAGAGGACATTGCTACATAGAAACATTGCAAACTTTAGCAGTCAATGAGGTTCACATGACTAAGGTGCCGTCTATGGTTATCGTAAGCAGCAAAGGTTGCAAATGTTATCCTACATTTCAACATCATAAATTTTTGTGGAGAATAATTCAAAGCTGGCTTGGGAAGCTGAACTGAGTGATGTCGTTGTCGTTAAGAGGCAGTTTTTCGTCTTTAAGAAACCATCTGCACTTCTTCAAGATCCTGTAACAGCCTCCTGATTCTCCTCCTGCCTTCTTTACCACATTCCATAATATTAATAATAATAATAATAATAATAATGATCAAAATATAACTAGAAACCAAAATCTCATGAAATAGGCCTCTGAAGATTTCTATACCGGAGGGAAACTAGACATGCACAGCAGACGAGAGAAAGTATTACCATAAACAATGATGCAGCAGTAATTATATACGTGACAGCATTTCAGCCAAAATCAGGAGGCATTCACAGCAGATTCAGTGAAAGAAATGCCCCTTCAGACCTGGGATCAGCAATGTTAAAATCATCCCTTTGAGACTGGTTCATAAGGTCATGTTGGTGAGCTAAAATTGGGCCAAAGTCCAAAGATGTCAAATCTTCTAGTAAGTAGACATCATCATTAGGTCCTTCCTTTGGAGGTGGTATATCAACCCATAGTGGCTCTTTCTGAGATTCAGCTGTCATGGTCTGTGTATTAAAATAATCGGTTGAAGGATGCAGGTTCTCTGTTGATTTCATCTCCTGTGAGCTTTCTGAGGGAGTAACAGTTATAGAATGCACTAAATTTGATTCATGAGGCGAGTGCTCTTGTGGCACAGGCCTTGAACTAAAATTAACATCAGTGTCATGTGAGGGTAAAGCTTCAGGAACATATTGCTGCTCAGCAGCCTCATTTATCCTTGCTTCCATTTTCCTAAGTTTAGCCCGAGAAAAAGTACATAGGCTGGACTTTCTTGCCTTCTGAACAGAAGAACGCCCCGGAATTAACCTAGGAGACCTTAAATTTCTTCCCAGTGCCCTTCCTTGCATGATATTATCTCGACTTACTCTGCATCATCAAACACTGCCAAAGTTACTTGATGCCCTCGAAAAATAGGAAATAAATCAACTAATATAATTTTATGAGATCAGAAAGATCTGATCATACCATTAAGATGAACAGATAGATATTGGGGTTTCTTGTTGGTTTTTTTTTGTGGGGAGACATTTAAGACATTAGCAAAGACAGATTTACGTTTTATTATTACAAAGCAACAACACCACCTTTTTCTAATCATTTTAAAAGCTTCGATTGTTGCATATGGCAATCCAGTCAGGGGATCAAGGTACCTATAAAGACACGAAAGCATCATAGTTAGCCTACTTCAGAAACAAAAAAAGCTCAATATACAATCACATACACCATAAGCGTCGCTTGTATAAAGGCCGGTGTGAACAGGCACGCATGCATTTATGCACAACCAACAAAAGAAGAGGAATTGTTTGTTTAGAAGCAA
This sequence comes from Ceratopteris richardii, assembly GCA_020310875.1. NCBI lineage: Eukaryota > Viridiplantae > Streptophyta > Polypodiopsida > Polypodiales > Pteridaceae > Ceratopteris > Ceratopteris richardii. The sequence continues at coordinate 2,715 of MU264951.1, forward strand.
AAACACTCTCATGAGGTACACCAATAGATGCATAAAAATTAAATATACACACATGCAAAGTTTAAGAAATACCAAAGCTGACAATTTATATTCCTCGTCCAATAGCAAGTGCAAATACAAGTATCGATACATTATACACAAAAGCAAGGTACATCCAAACCGCCTCTCTCTCCCTCCCTCCCTCCCCCCCTTCCCCCCCCTCCCTCCCTCCTTGCCCCCCCCCCCCCCTCTCTCCCTCCCTTCCCTCCCTCCCCTCCTCCCTCCCCACCCCTGCCTCCCCCCCCTCCCTCCCTCCCTCCTTTCCCCCGCCCCTTTCCTCCCCACCCCTGCCTTCCCCCCCTCCTCCCTCCCTCCTTTCCCTCCTTTCCCCCCCCCCTCCCTACACAAAAGCAAGGTACATCCAAACCGCCTCTCTCCCTCCCTCCCTCCCCCGCCCCTTCCCTCCCTCCCCCCCTTCCCCCCCCTCCCTCCCTCCTTGCCCCCCCCCCCCCCCCCCCTCTCCTCCTCCCTCCCCACCCCTGCCTCCCCCCCCTCCCTCCCTCCCTCCTTTCCCCCGCCCCTTTCCTCCCCACCCCTGCCTTCCCCCCCTCCTCCCTCCCTCCTTTCCCTCCTTTCCCCCCCCCTCCCTACACAAAAGCAAGGTACATCCAAACCGCCTCTCTCCCTCCCTCCCTCCCCCGCCCCTTCCCTCCCTCCCCCCCTTCCCCCCCCTCCCTCCCTCCTTGCCCCCCCCCCCCCCCCCCTTCCCTCCCCTCCTCCCTCCCCACCCCTGCCTCCCCCCCCTCCCTCCCTCCCTCCTTTCCCCCGCCCCTTTCCTCCCCACCCCTGCCTTCCCCCCCTCCTCCCTCCCTCCTTTCCCTCCTTTCCCCCCCCCCTCCCTACACAAAAGCAAGGTACATCCAAACCGCCTCTCTCCCTCCCTCCCTCCCCCGCCCCTTCCCTCCCTCCCCCCCTTCCCCCCCCTCCCTCCCTCCTTGCCCCCCCCCCCCCCCTCCCTCCCCTCCTCCCTCCCCACCCCTGCCTCCCCCCCCCTCCCTCCCTCCTCCCCCCCTCCCTCCCTCCCCCCCTCGTCCCCCACACCCCCACCCACCTACCCACCTACCTCTCTCTCTCTCTCTCTCTCTCTCTCTCTCTCTCTCTCTCTCTCTCTCTCTCTCTCTCTCTCTCTCTCTCTCTCTCTCTCTCTCTCTCTCTCTCTCTCTCTCTCTCTCTCTCTCTCTCTCTCTCTCTCTCTCTCTCTCTCTCTCTCTCTCTCTCTCTCTCTCTCTCTCTCTCTCTCTCTCTCTCTCTCTCTCTCTCTCTATCTATCTATCTATATCTATCTATCTATATCTATCTATCTATCTATCTATCTATCTATCTATCTATCTATCTATCTATCTATCTATCTATCTATCTATCTATCTATCTATCTATCTATCTATCTATCTATCTATCTATCTATCTATCTATCTATCTATCTATCTATCTATCTATCTATCTATCTATATATATATATATATATATATATATATATATATATATATATATATATATATATATATATATATATATATATATCGACACAGCTATAAAGCTCCTGGCCTGCAGGTTAACTAATTGTGCCACTTGCCACAATCGACGGTTAAAGCCTCAGAAACACAAGCACATGAAAGTAGCATGATAATTCACATTTTTATTCATATAAATGTGTAGATAAAAATACTCCTACTTTGTTAATCCTTCATCAAACACCGAGAAGCATACATAACCTGATGAATATCTTACTTGGCAGGAAGACCTGTAACAGCACACACCTGTGGTCCCTTGTAACCTGAAACAAGGGCGCTTTCAGAAATTATATAAACAGATGACTTGACTTCCATGTTAGAGGCTAAATCATACCCTGTCTTTGCTTCCGAAAGAGTAGCTGAGGCTCAGAAACTGGACCAATAAATTCCAAAAAGTTCTTTCCTGTAGTATAAAAAGCCTCACAACATGCAGCAAACGATACCAAACTACCAAACTTAATATGAAGACACTGACCACCCCTTGAATAGAACCGTATCTGTGGTCCATCGTAAACATTTTTGTGAATAATAGCTTTCTGTTTGACCTCCTCTTCATGAGCCAACATTCTCTCCAGTTGTTGCTGGTTTAATATCTCTGTTATACACAAACATTACTTATGAGCCGAATTCCTTTGTCCCTAACTAGAGAATAGATCTCCTTGGAACAAGGATTCATTCCATATCCTGATATTCCTGCCCCAAGGGGTAGAGGATCCCTGACATGCTCTGCTTAATT
>MU264952.1:0-15858 GCA_020310875.1 Ceratopteris richardii
AAGCATGTTGAACATTCAAGCTGACTCTGCAGTCGAGAGACATAACATCATAGACATCATAGGCGTAAAATCATAGACATCATAGACATAACATCATAGACATCAAAAGTCATATGTATTTCATCATGTCAAAAAGAGAGATACTACAGCATTATCATCGTCATCAAATAATATTAATAATAAGAGTTTTCAATTGAGACACAATGAACAAATGAAATATCACATGATAATGAGAACAAATGTCAAAGATTCGAGAGTCAAAAGTCACGTGTTTCATCCTCATTTCATAAAAGATCATAGACTTGAAGACTCAAGAGAGGACTAAGAGGGTGGAGGGGGCTGCTCAAATCTCAATATGCAAGGTTGTAGGGCACTGTTGAGCATAAAAGGCTGAAGCTTTAATATGTGCTCATTGTTTGAGGCTTGAGCCTTGAGGTGCTACAATGCCTCTTTTAATGGTTGCAAATAGGCTTGGGAGAATCTTTTTGGAACCCAAGACATATATGCTAAGTATTTAAGCTTGAATATTGAAGTTTTGCAACACGAAAAACCTTCCATTTGTCGGTCCGTCCCAAGAAAAGCGTCCCCAAACAGATTTATAACATGAAATCGTCCCCGGGACGCGTCCCGGGGACGGAAACCTGTTACATGATTGTGCAAGGGGACGCCAACCGTCCCCGTTCGGCGTCCCCATAGATTTGGCTTCGGGGACGGCGTCCCGGCGTCCCTAGGGCCCGGGGACGCGTCCCCCTGTGACATTGCTTATAAGATTGATATAGATTTCGATAACCACGTTTGCTTGCAATGGTCAAGCAATGGTCACGTTTGCATGAGGTCCATATTAGTCCTTTTTGTTTGTGACTATCATATAGATGTCTTATTATTTTTAATAGAAGACATTCTTTCTCAAACTCATTGAGTAACAAGTTGAACTTTATGAGAGTGAAGTGCCTACTGATGAATCATCAATGGAATCAATGTCACATAAGTACATGGATACATATGTAATTGCACGCGCAGGTGTGTACATACATAGATTCATATAGATTTACATGTGCATACATGCATGCATGTGGACATACATGCTGGGAAGCCATCGACTAAGGCTTAGTATAAGGTCCTGTCACCATCCCCTGATGTATTTGCAATCCCATAAAATATGTTGCGTGGTCTTATTGGTACTCTTGCATCCAATATAAGGAAGTTTGAGTTGGGCTTGACTATGTTTGGAAAGAAACTCCTATTTCGAGGAGACCAAGAACCACTCATATATAAAAACCTTGTTCTTTAGGGGTAGTCGCTTATGCCAAATCTTGTATATGAGCCATTCGGCATGCATACATAAATACATACATACATATGTACGTGTGTATGCACAGACATACATACATACATATGTACATATATGAGTACATGCATATATGTACATTGTATGTAAGTACCTATGCGCACATATGAACATATGTATGTACATACAGGAAACATTTCTTTTGTTTCGTTCTAACACTATATATGGAAATCAGAATCTCCATGGGTACCCAGAATTTAGATGTTATTCTTCAGAAGTGAGCTTAAAAAATTATGTATAGGAGATAGTGTAGTTGAGCTGTCACATCTTTGAGTAAGCATACTGTCCTATGCATGTTTTAAGTTCCAGCACACCATCTCTAGGGAATGAACTATGGGCCTAGTTTTCTTCCTAGCAAGTTTGCGACAGAGGAAAAAGTTTTGAATTTGGAGCTGAACATCAAGTCAAAAGGATGATTATTGCCAAATGTTTGTGAGATTTCTATTTGGGAGATTCTGACAGTGTAATACTAAGTTTCTCTATGCGGCTGTGTAGCAAAGTGATAATCTCCCTTTTTTTTGGTTTTTAATGATTCCCGAATATCAGAAATTAGATTATATGCTAAATCAAATCCATTGTTGAAGATCTTCTGCATATGGTGACTATATTCAGCCATGAACCAAAAAACATCAAGGCAGTGCCGAATGAATTTTGGGTTCCAATGGGCAGTACATTGGAAACCATGCCCAGCAGTTTTTTTGAGTTTGAAGATATTTTCTGCAGATTGTTTAAGCGTTATTCTGCTAGAGACCAGTCAAATTTTGACTTGTGATCAGATGATTCCTTTATGATGAGTTAGTGGCATTTTCTTGTGTTCTTGTCACCAATTGGTAGAACATGAAGGATTATGGTATATATACAGAGATGATTCTCTGAAGTATTGTGTTCTACACTCTTGCATGTTGAATTGAAATATGGTTGAAGCATATGATATGAATTGGGAATAGGGATTGTTGAACCTGATGATGCTTAGGACAAGAAAACTAGTGTACTCTTAGTGATACCGTTGTTGCTGCTTGTGAAGCCCATGCATCCAATGATTTTCTAGATGCTGAAGTAATACTGATTCACTTTTGTTATGTTCCTTCTTTCATGAGAAGACAGAGACTGTGTTCCTCTCCAAAACAAAGTCATACATTTGTGCATTCCAAATGGAGCAACTCTTCACCTCTGATTACATGAAGCTCCATGACCGTGTATCTACTATTGTGGCTTATACACCATGCCACATAATGACCTGATACCATATTTTAAGCTGCTTCTAGCTGTAGAGACTAGTGCTATGTTATGGGATATCCATAGGTAGGTAAATATGAACTTGGGCTTGAAAATGAACACCTACAAAATGTGTTGCAACCATTGGTTCCACACACCATGGTATGAACACCTCAAGTGAGTTCATTGAAGTGCAGGACATATGATCATAAATGAGTGCACCTAACATGATGTTATGTTTCCAGCCTCATCACACATTTGGATGGGTACCTGTAGCCTTTATTGAGCACGCTTCCACCCAATGTGGACTTGGACAATTGGGCAAGAGTAACAAAGTCTTATAAATAGGACTCTTGGGGATCATTTGATTCATCTGCATGTGCAGCATTGGACTCATAGCTTTTGGGTAGAGCCCCCCATACAGCTTTACGGGAGTCGGGACACGGGGCCCCCCATACAGCTTTATGGTGTGGGTACTGTGGCATGGGACATGGGGCCCTTGAGGTGGTGGCTGCCATGTATGGCTGCAAGCTCCGAGGCCTGCATGTGGGTCGTTGTGTATCCTATATCTGGGAAGTGAGTCTGATGTCTCATCCCTTATGTTTTTGAACATTGCTTGTACCTTGTCTCCTGTTAATGGATGTATCTTGGAGGGATCTAACATTGGGTTAGAACTGAGTCCTATAAGGAAGAACTAAGCATGGAGATATGCACAAATCCACTAGAGGTCACGGTGCTGGGATAGCTCAGCTTGACATGTCTTCTAATCCCTTGCATGAGATGGTATGGGACACTCGTGGCAGGAGACATAGGACAAGGATTGCATATGTATGCTAGTGGTTGGAGGTTGAGGCAAGTCTCCTCTTACTTTCTGTTTCCATATTGATGGGATGCTGAGAGGGTATTTACCTCTCTATCCCGTCCATGATGGCAATCCCTAAGTGGCCGTTTTCTCCTGCCTAGGCAGGGAAGACATCCTCAAAGCAAAACCAATGGAATAGGTGGTGGGGAAGAATTTCATGGAAGGAGGAGATCCTCACAAAATCTGTGGCTGATTGAGGTTTTTGACAGGCATATGCATTGCTGTAAGTAAATCCAGCTGATTGAGGTTTTTGACAGCCATATGCATTGTTGTAAGTAAATCCAGTAGACATCCTAGAGGGTGGATAAGCTTCTCATGACCAGTCAAATGCTCCCATGAAAGGGAAGGCGAGGAGAAAAGTCTTCAGGCCCTGCTGGTTTTCTCCAAAGTGCAGCTGTGGATGCTCTAAAACGGGGAAGTCACCTCGCTTACACCATTTCTTTGGTCATTGGTTATGGAAGCAAGACAAGTTAGTAGCACATGGGAGGCTGAAGGATTTTCCACTTAGAGATGGGCTGGAAATTTATCTTTGAAAGCACATGGTCGTACTTTTTTGCAAACAAGCCTAAGGCTGCCTATACTAATGGGAGGAGAGGGCAGCTGCACCTCTGAGGAGAGGGCGACAGCCCCTTCAAGGAGGGCACATGCACCTCCAAGGAGAGCGTGGCTGCTCCTCCAAGGGGTGCTTGCTAGCCCTTCCAAGGAGTCGCAATACCCTTCTTTCTCCTTTGGCCGCAGTAGGGCTCGACGAAGCCCTTTAGGCGTTCGAGAGTTGCCTTGGGCCACAAGGTTGAAGAGGGAGGTTGTAGGGAGGGAGGTAGGGAGGTAGGTAGGGAGGGAGGGAGGTAGCTAGGAAGGAAGCTAGGTAGGTAGGTATGCAGGTAGGTAGGTAGGTAGGTAGGTAGGTAGGTAGCTAGCTAGGTCAGTAGCAAGGTAGGTAGGTAGCCATGTAGGTAGGTAGGTAGCTAAGTAGGTAGGTAGCTATCTAGCTAGGTAGCTATGTAGCTATGTAGCTACGTAGGTATGTAGGTAGGTAGGTAGGTTGGTAGGTAGGTAGCTGGCTACCTAGGTAGCTTACTAGGTAGGTAGGTAGGTTGGTAGGTAGGTAGCTGGCTACCTAGGTAGCTTACTAGGTAGGTAGGTAGGTAGGTAGCTAGGTAGCTAGCTAGCTTTCTAGGTAGCTAGGTAGCAAGCTAGGTAGCTAGGTAGGTAGGTAGATAACTAGCTAGGTAGGTAGGTAGATAACTAGCTAGGTAGGTAGGTAGCTAGGTAGGTAGGAAGGTAGCTAGCTAGGTAGATAGCTGGCTTGGGAGCTAGGTAGTTAGGTGGCTAGGTAGGTAGGTAGGTAGGTAGGAAGGTAGGTAGGTAGATAGGAAGGTAGATAGGTAGGTAGGTAGCTAGCCATAGTAGTTTTGGAACGCGTTCCAAACGCGTTTGGTACATACGGCACGTTCCGTACGGAACGTGCGTACCGTACAACGTTCAGACATATTTTTTTGAGAAAAAAATTTTCTAGTTTTTTTTTTTTGTCTGCTTGCATATTATCAAAAAATGTAAACAAAAAGAGCAATAAATATTCAAATCAACATTATGGAGCACTACATATGGATCATATGGAGCACTAAATATTCAAATCAACATTATGATCCATACTCTTTTTATTTGAGTATGATCCATATTCAGAATATTTAGATTATTACGGAGTAATATTGAAGACAACACTTCTCTATTCTTGTCGTAATGGAGCATATGGAGCACTAAATATGGATCATACTATCACTGCATTCATATATATATATATATATATATATATATATATATATATATATATATATATATATATATATATATATATATATATATATATATATATATATATATATATATATATATATATATATATATATATATATATAGATACATACATACATACATACATACATGCATACATGCATGCATGCATGCATGCATGCATGCATCCATACATGCATGCATGCATGCATACATACATGCATGCATACATACATACATACACAGACATACATACATACATACATACATACATACATACATACATACATACATACATGCATGCATGCATGCATGCATACATACATACATACATACATACATACATACATACATACATATATATTCCATACCGTTCCATATCTCGACGTTTGGTACGGCACTACGTTTCGTACGCGTACCGTACGTGCCGTACCAAACGTTCCGTACCACCTTGTAGCTAGCTAAGTAGCTAGGTAGGTAGCTTGCTAGGTGGGTAGGTAGCTAGGTGAGTAGGTAGCTAGGTGAGTAGGCAGCTAGGTAGCAAGATAGGTAGGTAGCTCCACAGGTACGTAGGTAGCTAGGTAGCTGGACAGGTAGGTAGGTTGCTAGCTAGGTAGCTAGCTCACTAGCTGATTAGGTAGGTAGCTAGGTAGCTAGGTAGTTAGCTGCCTAGGTAGCTAGCTAGGTAGCTATCTAGGTAGCTAGCTAGGTAGCTATCTAGGTAGCTAGCTATGTAGCTAGCTAGGTAGGTAGGTAGCTAGGTAGGCAGGTAGCTAGGTAGGTAGGTAGGTGGTTAGCTAGGTAGCTAGGTAGATAGGTAGGGTAGGTAGGTGGCTATGTAGGTAGCTAGGTAGGTAGCTAGGTAGCTAGGTAGGTAGATACATAACTAGCTAGGTAGCTAGGTAGCTAAGTAGCTAGGTAGCTAAGTAGCTAGGAAGGTAGGTAGGTAGGTAGGTAGGTAGGTAGGTAGGTAGCTAGGTACGTAGGTAGGTAGGTAGCTAGCTAACTAGCTAGTAGGTAGCTAGCTAGATAGCTAGGTAGGTAGCTATGTAGGTAGCTAGATAGCTAAGTAGGTTGCTAGGTAGCTAGGTTGATAGCTAGGTAGCCAGGTAGGTAGCTAGCTAGGTGGCTAGGTAAGTAGGTAGGTAGCTAGGTTGCTCGGTAGGAAGGTATGTAGGTAAGTAAGTAGATAGCTAGCTAGGCAGCTAGGCAGCTAGGTAGCTAGTTAGCTATGTAGGTAGGTAGGTAGCTAGCTATCTAGGTAGGTAGGTAGGTAGCTATCTAGGTAGGTAGGTAGGTAGGTAGGTACCTAGGTAGGTAGTTAGGTAGGTAGGTAGCTAGGTAGGTAGGTCCTTCACATCACCTCTTAGACCCCATCTAAATTGGCTTATGAAATAATCTTCATGCGAAGTGAGATCGCATATCAATTGCCTAAATTTTGATGCAAAGGTAGAGGCCAGACGGATACCTTGACGTAGCTCTCAGAGAAATCCCTCATAGTCATGAAGTATTTCCATATCCTTCTCCAAGAATGGGGCGAATCATGATAATGCTTGACCATAGAGCAAGGTTCCAATAAAACCGACCTTGGATGCATCATCAGGGTATCTATCAGGCTGCATACAGATGTACAATTTGACTTGTTGCAGGAACCTGCAAAACTTCGTGCGATCACCATCGAACTTTTCTGGGATGCAAATCTTGGGTTCCTTCATGAAGGATGAACTAGGACGTTGATTCACTTGAATGCTTCCTTGATTTGCTTGAAGATTCCCAACTCTTTCTTGTAGTTCCTGGATGAATGTGCCTACATGTACCGGATGTCCCATCTCGTCTTGTGTGTGTTGATGAGTTAGGTCCTCAACTTGTCGCTAGAGACTTTGAAGCGATGCCACAACCTGTTCAAATGTGTCTCCATGATGCTTGGTCTTGGATAGAGGCTAGTCTTGCCAAAATGTCAGGGGAGCACTAGATTGTGCCTCCTGACTAGACTAGACAAGATTTCAAAATTATTCTTTCGATTACAAGATCACCCAGGTAGGGAAAACAATACAAGAATATGTAGCTGATACAAGAAGTCCCACAACACGGGACTGATAGGTATGGATAACTCGACAAGAGATGTTACATAAGATCTCACAAGTGGGGATCGTAGGTATGAGACCAGACATTTGGATTACAAGACCTCCCTAGATACAAGAAATAACTCGACAAGATATTGTACAACGAGATTACAATAGGACACAATAGGATGCCCACGATACTAGACTAGACAAGAGTAGAACTCGATAGGAACTTGGAAAGTTCTTACTTGGAGATCGTAACTCCTTGAGCTCCCAAGGTTGGCATTGGCGAGATTGAGGATGTATGTGGCCAAGCCCTTCTTATATAGGTGTTCAAGAGCAGTTATTAAAGGCGGTTCAAAGGCAGTTACGACTTGATGATGTCAGCAATCCGAACAAGACATCTAGGTGTCAGACTTAAGCAAGTAGACAGTCGATGTTAGGGTTTTGACACGTTACGGAGGCAATGGAAACTATTGATTTCTCCAAATTCTGAACCAATCATGAGATATAGAAGTCACATGGAATCTGAGGTTCCGGATGGTTTCCTTTGTCAATGACAATACGAAGGAAGGGAGGTAGGTCGGTATGAAGTGAGGTAGGACGAAGGTAGGTAGGCAGGGAGGGAGGGAGGCAGGGAGGGAGGGAGGTAGGAAGGGAAGAGATAGGTAGGCAGGGGAGAGGTAGGAAGGTATGTAGGGAGGTAGGGAGGCAAGGAGGGAGATAGGAAGGCAAGGAGGGAGATGGGTAGGAAGGCCAATAGGTAGGGAGGCAAGCAAGTAGGGAGGTAAGAAGGTAGGTAGGGAGGTAGGTAGGCAAGTATGTATGTATGTATGTATGTATGTATGTATGTATGTATGTATGTATGTATGTATGTAGGTAGGTAGGTAGGTAGGTAGGTTGGTAGGTAGCTAGGTAGCTAGGTAGCTAGCTTGGAACGTAGGTAGATAGATAGGTAGGTAGGTAGGTAGCTAGGTATGTAGGTAGCTAGGTAGGTAGGTAGCTAGGTAGGTAGGTAGCTAGGTAGATAGGTAGGTAGGTAGCGAGGTAGGTAGGTAGCTAGGTAGCCAGCTAGGTAGTTACATAGCTAGGTAGGTAGGTAGGTAGGTAGGTACATACGTAGCTAGATAGGTAGGTAGGTAGGTAGTGAGGTAGGTAGGTAGGTAGGTAGTTAGGTAGGTAGGTAGGTACGTAGCTAGGTAGGTAGGTGGGTAGGTAGGTTGATAGCTAGGTAGCTAGGTAGGTAGCTACGTAGCTAGGTAACCACGTAGCTAGGTAGGTAGCTAGGTAGGTAGCCAGGTAGGTAGCTAGGTTGGTAGCTTGGTAGGTAGCTAGCCAAGTAGCTAGCCAGGTAGCTAGCTATCTAGGTAGGTAGGTAGGTAGGTAGCTAGATAGGTAGGTAGGTAGGTATGTAGGTAGATAGGTAGGTAGGTAGGTAGGTAGGTAGGTAGATAGATAGCTAGATCTATCTATCCATCTATTGATCCATATGTCAATCCATTGATCTATGGATCCATCCATCCATCCATCCATCCATCCATCGATATATAGATAGATGGATAGATCCATCGATTCATTGATCGATCCATCGATGGATCGATGGATGGATGGATCGATGGATGGATGGGTTGATGGATGAATTGATGGAAGAGGATGGGATGGATGGAAGAGAATGGGATGGGATGGATGGAAGAGGATGGGTTGGATGGAAGAGGATGGGTTGGATGGAAGAGGATGGGATTGAGAGAGAGATAGATAGATAGAGATAGGTAGATAGATATATAGATAGATAGGTAGGTAGATAGGTAGTTAGGTACTTAGGTAGGTAAGCAGGCAGGGAGCTAGGTAGGTAGGTTAAGATAGATAGGTAGGTAGAAAGGTAGGTAGGTTGGGTGGGTGGGTAGGTAGAGAGGCAGCGAGGGAAGGAGGGCGGGCGGTAGGTAGGTAGGTCGGTGGGTAGGTAGGTGGGTGGATGGATGAGTGGGTGGGAGGGAGGGAGGGTGGGTTTGTCGGTAGGTAAGTAGGGAGGTTGGTTGGTAGGTAGGTCGGTCGGTAGGTAGGTTCGTAGGTAGGTCGGTAGGTAGGTCAGTCAGTAGGTCGGTAGGTAGGTTGTTGGGTGGGTGGGTTGGTCAGTGGGTGGGTGGGTCTGTGGGTGGGTGGGTCTGTGGATGGATGGGTCAGAGTGTGGGTGGGTTGGTGGGTGCGTTTGTTGGTTCATTGGGTGGTTGGTTAGTTTGTAGGTACATAGATACATACATACACGCACACACGCATGCAAGCGTGCACCTGCTTGCACGTAGAGAGAGAGAGAGAGAGAGAGAGAGAGAGAGAGAGAGAGAGAGAGAGAGAGAGAGAGAGAGAGAGAGAGAGAGAGAGAGAGAGAGAGAGAGAGAGAGAGAGAGAGAGAGAGAGAGAGAGAGAGAGAGAGAGAGAGAGAGAGAGAGAGAGAGAGAGAGAGAGAGAGAGAGTCATATTAACGTCTTTTGGAGGCCAAACTTGGCCTATGAGACAAAAACCATGTACAAGTGTAGTAACCTTGTGTAGAAAATAAAATGAAATAAAAAGTATATCGCTACACAAAGCTATATAGGGCTGGAAAAGGCTGGGGAGACATGGCTCTGACTCTGCAGATAGTGGCCACCTAATACATGGGGGGATCCAAAATGTGAGTAAAACGCCCTAGCTACTGGTGATGGGTGGAGGTGGGTGTAGTATGTGGTACATCGGTGGTGGTCTGAGTGCCTCTTGAAGGAAGACAACCCAAGGGGTGGTGGTACGCCTATGCTCCATCATGTGGTCGTAGGCAATCCTGATGCGTGAGATATCCTCCTGATATAGTCGTGGTCGACGATATCCGCCCATGCGTGGTCAGGGCCGTGCTCTCTGTGCTGCTGCCTGGTGTAGCGTGAGCCCTATAGATGGACCTCTCTGATGTAGCTCAACTCGCTGAAAGAACTGCGTAATGGTCTGCTGGGTACTCACCCGTGGCTGATGTATGGGCTGTAGTGACCACTCTCGTCTCTCGTATGCTGCTGTGAGAAAGCGTCCCAAGCGTCTCTGGTCTCCCATAGTCATGCACAGCTGGAATGACTCCTCGATCCGGAACTGTGCTCGTAGGTCTAAGTATGCTGGACATCTGATAACAAAATGCTCCTCACTCTCTACCTCTGTCTGGCATACTGGGCACCACCTCTCCTCACAGGGGACTCCCCTGGACCGACCCCTCTCAATCTCGAGCTGATGTGATGAAACTCGGAGCTTCCGAATGACGACTCGTAGGTGGTGGGGAAGGTAGGTCTGCATGTATCTCGGAATCTCGATGAAGCCCGTGCCCGATATATGTAGAAAATGCTCGCGGTAGTAGAGCATTTTCGGTGGCAATGTACCCCTAGGGCTCACCCATGTCCTCTGTATGTATGTATGCCATATCTCTTGATGAATGATCCTATTCCTCTCTTGATGAGAGAGCGAGTAGGTGGGTGCATGAGAGTCGTACTGTAGTGGTGGTAGCCTGTCTATGTCAAAGCCATGGTGGGCAAGCCAGTCTCGTGTCTGTGCATACCATGAGGAGGTGTCGCTTGCTAATGCCATATCACGTGATGCCTCGAAAGCACGATAAGCAATGCGCTCTGTATCCATGCTCCGAAGTCTGTGTAATAGGCATACTGTTTGGAATAGTGCCTCAACTAGCATCGGTGGTGCAGCGAGCTCTTCTCTAATGATATCATGTGGTACTGAAGGCTTGCTGCGGATAAGTCTGGCAATCATGAGGATCTGTGGCCTCTCTAATGCTGTCCATACTGATGTAGCTAATCCTGGTCCCCATATGGCTGCCCCATACATGAGCGCTGGCGTAACCAAAGTGTCAAAGAGCCACCCCTTTGTGCGGGGCTCTCGAAAATATGCCTGGTGGCACTATCTCTCCATCAAAGCTAGTGCTGCGTACCCACGTGTGATGCGGTCACGGGCTTCTTGAGCCATAGAGAAGACCCCTGATGCTGCTGTAAATGTCACCCCCAAGTAAACATATGATCCGACCACCTCGATCGGTCCACCCGCTGCTGTCAACAAACTATGTCTGCGTACCTGTGCTTATGTATGAAAGATCAAGACCTTGGTTTTACCAAGGTTCACAGATAACCCTCTGTGTCTGCAAAAGTCATCTAGGCCGTGTAGATGATGCTGTAGACCTTCTGCAGACTCTGAAACCAATACAATATCATCAGCGTAAAGAATATGGATAGTGGACCCGTGTACCTCAATGCCATCTCCCCCCTGCTGCTGTATGAAGTCCACTATCTCATCAATGTAGAGACCAAAGAGGGTGGGTGAGAGAGGGCATACTTGCTTCACCCCGATAGTGCTAGCAAGTGGATCAGATAAGCCCCCTGGACATCTGACTCTACCAGATACTCTCTCGTATAAGGCGTAGATCCCCCATATCATCTCCTCCGGAGCTCCGATGTCAAGTAGTCGTCTGAAGAGTCGATCCCTGGGAACAGTGTCAAATGCTTTGCGGAAGTCCACAAAGCAACAATATAATCTCCTCTTCCTCACCCTGGCCTGGTCGATCAGGCATCTCAGAGTGAAGATGTGGTCAATGGTAGAGTAATCGCGTTTGAAACCTGCCTGTCCTAGAGCCCTGATGCCCTTCCTCTCAGCGAGAGTACTCAACTCTGTCTCTAGTACCGCCCCATATAACTTGGCCAATATAGGGCCAATCATGATCGTCCGGTATGTAGCTGGATCCATAGTATCACCTGACTTATGAATGGGCACTATGGTGTGCTCAATCCATGAGTCTGGGAACCCTTCAACCAATGCACGATTGAAGAGATGGGCAATGAGCGGTGCGAGAGTCGTGCCTCCATAGATGAGGTGCTCTGCCTGTAAACCGAAATGATCATGGGCCCTACCATGCTGCAGTCGGGCAATAGCGCGTCCCACCATAGTGGGTGTGAAGAAGTCAGAGGTAGTAGGACGTGGGCTCTGTTGTCTGGGAATGGGAGGCTGGTCTGGGATCTCGTATAGGCTCTGTGCATAGCTATGCCAAGTGCTCGGGTCTCGGATAGGTGTCTGCTGTCTCCTCTCTCTCAAATGTCGCCATGCCACTACAGTGTCTCGACTCATGAGCAAATGGTAAATATCCCAATACTGTCTCTCCTCCCAATCTCGCCGTTTGCGGCGAGTAAGGCTCTGCATGCGACGCTGTGCCTGTGTGTGTATAATATCTCCTCTATGCTCTAAAATCCGTAGGTGCTTCCGGAGCTCCCGACAGTGTGCATCATACCAACGGTTATGGGGCATGGATCCTGTGCGTGGAGGGTGCATATGTGTGCGGTGTGGGAAGCTGCGGAGAGCTGAGTCTTGTAGGATGGAGGTGATATGTGATGTAAGTGTGTCCAAGGTGAGAATGGATCGAGGAGAGTAGGCGGGTGTGTAAATGGTGTGCATAAACGTGTGAGAGCTCGTGTGTGAAGTGTATCGTGGTATGTATCTCAGTGGGTGAGGGAGGGTCTAATGGAATCGGAGATGAGTGTGAATGTAATAAATGTGTGGTCAACACCGAGTGGGCGTCGTCCAATACTAAGTGAAGGGATGAGTGAAGCTCTAGAGGTAGTACCCAAAATGTAGTCGACTGTGCTCTCACCTCCCCCGTGAGGGAAGAAAGTAAATCCGCCTGAACCTGGCCACCGATTCATCCCGTTATATATAACGAGATGATGTCGACTGCCTAGCTCGAGTAGATGTCTGCCATAGCCGGTGGTGTTCTGACCCGTATCTGCCGATACTCTGCTGGTGCTAATCTCAACCGGGTCTCTGGCCCTCATGAGATGCGGGTGATCCATGTCATATGCCTCGCACTGATGCGACTGAGTGCGGCCATTGAAGTCCCCCATAAGGAAGACTTCACCAAGTGTGTTGTAATGTAGTATCTCATCCGAAAGCGCTGTGTATGGTGAGTCTTTATCTCGGATTGGTCCCCCCAGATCCTGTCCTGCGTATCGAGATCCGCCTGGTGGGAAGTAGCATATAGCAATGTAAATCGAGCTCCCTTGTGCTATCTCTATGCGAACCCACATGTATCGTGCCTCCTCATCTCTACCTATAATATGGATCCGGCTCTGTATCTCCTATGTCTCTGTGATGCACGCAAAGTCACGTGATGCGAGGATCTCCTCGACTGTGTCTGGTCGAGTCCAGAGTGCCCCGTTGCAGTTCCACACTGCTCCTCTGAGTGGTGTCTCCTGGTGTAGTGATGTCTCATAGGCCGCATGGCCCTATTTGATAGGGCGTCCATCTATGAAGACCTTACCATCACGGTAAAAGGCCTTCCTCCCCTCCCGACGTGCCTGGAGTATCTGTGGCATGCAAGCGCGTCGGTGTGCCACCTTCATACGCGTGAGGTCCTCGTCCATGTAGAGGGTGCCGCCGGGTAGTCCACGTAGTACCGATCGACGTCTAAAAAAGGCGGTCCGTGCCTCCTCCGAACTCATCTTTAGGATGAGTGCTCGCAAACGTGATGTATCCCTCCCAACCCTCCATGCGTCTGTGTAAGGCATGCTCTCGTATCCAAGTCGATGGCAAATGTCAGTGGCGTCCGCCTCCGGTGATACCCCTTCGGGTAGGCCTGTAATCCGAATGTGAAGTCTTCGAGTGTGTCGAAGCCTCTCCTCCTCAAGTGTATCCTGGACTCGTGTGAGCTCTTCTTTCTGCACGTCTTCCCTAACTTCCTTCTTAACCCTTTTGTGTACTACTTCCACCCATGACTCTCGAGTAGATTCTACCTCCGTTTTGATTTTCTTCTTTATTTCTTCCTTGAGTATCTCCACGTTGGAGATCTCCCCCTCTTCTTTCATGTGCTCATAAGCTGTCCTCCAATGGTCTCTTTCTTCTGTGAGAGTCTTCACTTGTTCTTCCAATCCTTTGACTTTATTCATTACTTGTTCTTCGAGTCCTTTGAACTTTTCCATCATCTTTCATACCTCCATATTGAGGTTGCGGTCTGCTTCCTTTTTGGCCTCTTTGAGAGCTTTAGCGATAAGGTCGTCCACTTCCTTCCGGTCCATGGGAGCCATTTCGAGGTTTAGGATTAGGGCTCGGGTTAGGATTAGGGTTAGGGTTAAGGTGGGGATTTAAGGTTTTGGCTTGAGCTTAAGGTTACTTTGGGAGGCTTTGGCGACGTAGGGTGGGTTGGGTTTTAACGTTTAAGATTAGGGTTATTTTCGGGTTAGGGTTAGGGTTGGGGTGGGGGGTTAGATTAGACATGGTGGTGGTTAGGGTTCATGGAGTTGGGTGATAAGGCATGGCGGGAGCTCGCAGAGACCTCGTCGGGCAGAGCTTCGGGCAGCAGCGAGGACACTGACGCGCGCGGGGAGCTACGCGCGTCAGCTACCTGCTGTACGAGCACGCAGATCTTCGGGCAGTAGCTTCGGGAAGACCTCGGGCAGTAACTTGACGCAGAGATTCGGGCAGAGCTTCCCGCTGAGCTCGGGCAGAGCTTCACGTAGAGAGGAGCTCGCGCAGAGCTAGGGCAGACGAGCGCTAGGGTTTCGAGCATGCGGGCAGAGGTTTCAGGCAGAGAGAGGAGCTCGGGCAGCTAGGGCAGACGCGCGCTAGGGTTGAGAGAGAGAGAGAGAGAGAGAGAGAGAGAGAGAGAGAGAGAGAGAGAGAGAGAGAGAGAGAGAGAGAGAGAGAGAGAGAGAGAGAGAGAGAGAGAGAGAGGAGAGAGAGAGAGAGAGAGAGAGACTTTTTAACGTCTATTAGAGGCCAAAATTGGCCTATGAGACAAAACATATACATCATGATGATCCAATCCACTGTGATCCCAAAAGGAAAATAAAGTGTGAGTACCGCAAACGGGTATAAAAGGAGTGGATAGTAACTGGCATCAAGGGTGTGGGGTGCTATGGGTATGCACTCTATATGCTCAATGGGTGAGATACAAATATGATATGCATAGGGAGGGGAGGCTCGATGGTATCACAACCCACTAAATGCCTGGAATGGGTGTAGGATGTAATGCATCGGTGGGTAAGGCATCATGGCGATCCTCAAAATGCTCTGAGCGTCCAAATCGATAGGGGTGTGTTGTTGACGTCTCCGTATCTCCATGTCATGGTGTGTGTGAATCGCCTGAATCTCTCTCTGATGTGGATGGGCTCTTCGGACAAGGGGTCTCGGTCGTCGACGCTGTCGTCTAAGCTCCTCTTCTCTCTGTAATGTGACCCCCCGCATCGAGCCGGGTCCTCGAGTGGCTGTGGGTCTGAAAAAATCTGTATATAAGTATGAGGGGGGGGGGGGAGCCAGGTGTATCTCCATCTGCTGCTTGCTGCTGGAGGAGTGATGCACGGCGGTGGTGGAGCTCTACTAGGAAACGACCTAGAGGGCGCTGGTCCTCTGTCCCCAATAAAGCCCTGATCTCTCTGGGCCCTTGAAGAGCTGTGGGTAGCGGTCCTCTGATGTCCTCTGTGTGAAGCGCGAACCAATGGGTGCAATATAGCATACGGCAAAGTACGCTGCTCTCTCCTCTGAGAGAGAGAGAGAGAGAGAGAGAGAGAGAGAGAGAGAGAGAGAGA
>MU264953.1:0-15834 GCA_020310875.1 Ceratopteris richardii
CTAAGTGCTGATGATGGGTGGAGGTGGGTGTGAGTATATGGTACATCGGCGGCGGTAGGAGTGCCTCTTGGAGGAAGCCTGTCCAAGTGGTGGTAGTGCGCCTATGCTCCATCATGTAATCGTGGGCTATCCTGATGCGTGAGATATCCTCCTGGTGTAGTCGTGGTCATCGGTACCCAACCAGATGTGGTCGGTGTCGCACTCTCTGTGCCGCTGCCTGCTGGAGTGTGAGCCCTATGCCTCTGGGAGGCGGGTCCGTCCGATGTGGACCAACACGCCTCAAAATACTGAGTAATAGTCAGCTGGGTACTCACCCGTGTCTGGTGTGTAGGCTCTAGCATCTGATCTCGTCTCTCATATGCAGCCATGAGGAAACGCCCCATCCTCCGCTGGTCTGCAGTGGTCATGCACAACTGGAGTGACTCCTCTATCTGGAACTGTGCTCGTAGGTCCGAGTATGCCGGGCATATGATAACAAGGTGCTCCTCACTCTCTATCTCTGTATGGCATACTGGGCACCACCTCTCCTCTCGAGGGACTCCTCTAGCCCGACCCCTCTCGATCTCGAGCTGATGTGATGAAACTCGAAGCTGCCCAATGATGACTCGAAGGTGGTGTGGTAGGTATGTCTGCATGTAGCGTGGAGTCTCAATGAAGCCCTGGTCTGAAATCCGTAGGTAGTGAAGCATTTTCGGTGTCAATGTCCTCCCCGAGCTCATCCATGTCCTCTGTATGTATGTATGCCATCTCTCCTGACGGATGATCCTATTTCTCTCTTGGTGAGAGAGTGAATAGGTGGGAGCCTGGGAGTCATACTGTACTGGTGGTAGTCTGTCTATGTCAAAACCATGGAGGGCAAGCCAATCCCGTGTCTGTGCATACAATGATGAGGTGTCTCCGGCTAGTGCCATGTCGCGTGATGCCTGGAAAGCTCTGTAAGTGATGCGCTCTGTGTCCATGCTCTGGATCCTGTGTAATAGGCATACTGTTTGGAAGAGTGCCTCTACTAGCATCGGTGGTGCAGCAAGCTCTACCCTAATGATATCATGGGGTACCGAAGATTTGCTGCGGATGAGTCTAGTAATCATGAGAATCTGCAGTCTCTCTAGTGCTGTCCATGATGATGTAGCTAATCCCGGTCCCCATATAGCTGCACCATACATGAGTGCTGGGGTAACTAAAGTGTCGAAGAGCCACCCCTTTGTGCGGGGCTCCTGAAAATATGCCTGGTGACACTGTCTCTCCATCAAAGCTAGCGCTGCGTATCCACGTGTGATGCGATCACGGGCTGCCTGAGACATGGAGAAAACCCTAGAGGCTGCTGTGAAAGTCACTCCCAAGTAGACATATGAACCAACTACCTCAATGGGTCCGCCTGCCGCTGTGAAAGAACTGTGTCTCCTCACTTGTGCTGATGTATGGAAGATCAAAACCTGGTTTTACCAAGGTTCACTGATAACCCTCTATGTGTACAAAAATCATCTAGGCCGTGTAGGTGACGCTGTAGACCTTCTGCAGACTCTGAAACGAGCACAATATCATCAGCATATAAAGAATGTGGATAGTAGTCCCTCGTACCTCAATGCCCTCTCCTCCTTGCTGCCATATGAAGTCCACTATCTCGTCAATGTATAAACCAAAAAGGGTGGGTGAGAGGGGGCACCCTTGCTTCACCCCGATGGTGCTAGCAAGTGAATCGGATAGACCCGCCTGGGCATCTGACTCTACCTGATACTCTCTCATATAAGGTGTAGATCCCTCATATCATCTCCTCTGGAGCCCCGATATCGTGTAGACGTCTGAAGAGCCTCTCCCTGGGAACTGTGTCGAAGGCTTTGCGGAAGTCCACAAAGCAACAGTACAATCTCCTCTTCCTCACTCGTGCCTGGTCAATCAAGCATCTCAAAGTGAAGATGTGGTCAATGGTAGAGTAATCTCGTCTGAATCCTTCCTGTCCCGGGGCCCTGACACCCTTCCTCTCGGCAAGAGTGCTCAACTCTGTCTCTAGCACTGCCCCATATAACTTGGCCAGTATGGGGCCAATCATGATCGTCCGGTATGTGGATGGATCCATAACATCACCTGACTTATGAATGGGCACAATGGTGTGCTCAGTCCATGAGTCAGGAAACCCTTCAACCAATGCTCGGTTGAAGAGGTGGGCAATGAGCGGTGCTAGGGTTGTGCATCCGTAGATGAGATGCTCTGCCTGTAAACCGAACTGGGTCATGGGCCCTTCCATGCTGGTCATGGGCCCTTCCATGCTGTAGATGGGCAATGGCACGGCTCACCATAGTCGATGTGAAGAAGTCACAGGTAGTGGGGCGTGAGCTCTGTGGCATGAGAGAGAGAGAGAGAGAGAGAGAGAGGAGAGAGAGAGAGAGAGAGAGAGAGGAGAGAGAGAGAGAGCGAGAGAGAGGAGAGAGAGAGATGAGAGAGAGAGAGAGAGAGAGAGAGAGAGAAGAAAGAAGAAAGAATTTTAACGTCTATTAGAGGCCAAAATCGGCCTATGAGACAAAAACATATACATTAGAATGATCCGATCCACTGTGATCCCAAAAGGAAAATAAAATGTGAGTACAAAAACAAAGTATAAAAGGAGTGGATAATAGTTGGTGTCAAGGGTGTGGGGTGCTATGGGTATGCACTCTATGTGCTGAGCATGTGAGATAAAAGTATGAAATGCATAGGGAGGGGAGGGTGGACGGTCTCATAGCCCTCTAGATGCTTGGAGTGGGTGTAGGATATAATGCATCGGTGGGTAAGGCATCGTGGAGAGCCTAAGAATGCTCTGCACGTCCAGATTGACGGGGGTGCACTTCTGATGTCTCTGTATCTCCATGTCATGGCGTGCATGAATCGCTTGGAGGTGGGGATGGGCTCCCCGGAGTGGGGGGTCTCGATCGTCGGCGTCGTCGTCTAAGCTTCTGTGCTCTCTGTAATGTGACACCCCACGTCGAACTGGGCTCTCGGGCAAATGTGGGTCTGAAAAAATCTGTAATATGAGTTTGGGGGGTCGGGTGTATCTATCTCCATTTGTTGGAGAAGTGAGGCACGGCGGCGTTGGAGCTGTACTAGGAAACGACCTAGAGGGTGTTAGTCCTTCGTCTATAATAAAGCCCTGATCTCTTTTGCCCCCTTGAAGAGCTGTGCATAGCGGTCTCTGATATCCTCATATGCCTGGCATCTTCATGTGTAGTGCTCCTCGTCCTCCACCTCCTCTCGGCACATCCTGCATAATCTCTCGTCCTTGGGGGTGTGTCGCTCGCCCGGCCTCAATCTCGAGCTGGTATGATGATACTTTGAGCTGCCCAATGGCCACTCTCTCTGCTGGTGCCATGTATGTATGCATGTATCGTGGTCTCTGAATGAAACCATCCGTTGTCACTGTCACGAAGTGCTCTCTGTAGTGTTGCCTCTTTGTGGGAAGAGGCTCCCGTGGTGCTATCCATGTCTCCCTGACGTGTATCTGTAGTAGGTCCTGACGGATGATCTTGTTCCTCTCCGAATGAGAGAGGGTAATGTAGAGGGAAGAGAGGTCCTACTGAAAAGGAGGGAGGTCGGTAATGCTCATGCCATGGTCTGCCAACCATTGGTAGGTTTGTGCATACCATACTCTCTCATGCCCTGTCTCTGCAAAATGTCTAGAGCTCTCAAATGCAATCCTAGTGAGTCGACTAGTGGGGAGCTCCTTGACTCTCCGGATAAAGGTCACCAGCTGAAAGAAGGCCTTCACCAGCATCGATGGTGTGCCAAGATCAACCCGTATAATGTCATGTGGAACCGAGGGCTTGCTGAGGAGCAAGCATGAGATCATGGTGACCTAGGGCCTCTCAATCCGCATCCACATCGCCTTCGTAATGCGTGGTGCCCATACTGCAGCTGCATACATCAGTGTAGGTGTCACTAGAGTATCGAAGAGCCACCCCTTAGAACGGGGCTCTTGGAAATGTGCCTGAAAGGAGCGTCTCTCCAGTCCAGCAAGCGCCGCATAACCTCGTGTCAATTGTCTCTCGCTGCATGTGCCATGAAGAACACACCTATGCTGCCCGAGAAGGTGACACCTACGTAGAAGTAGGAGTCCACTACCTCTATCTGTCCTCCAACTGTAGTGAAAGAGGCTCCACGGCGTATTGTCCTGGAAGTGTGGAAGATCATGATCTTGGTCTTGCCAAGGTTCACTGAGTCTTCTCTCCATGCAGAAGGTATCGAGCGCGTGTATATGTGACTGGAACCCCTCTTGTGACTATGAAAGCAAGACAATGTCATCAGCATATAATAAGATGTGTACTGGCGTACCTCCGAGGTCTCCTCCTAGCCCTTCTTCTCGCTGTATATACTCCGTGTTCTCGTCGATGTAGAGATCGAAGAGAGCGTGAGAGAGGGCAACCTTGTTTCATACCAATGGTGCTAACAAGGCCATCTGATAGGCCGCCAGGGCAACATACCCTGCCTGTGACTCGTGCATACAAAGCATGGATGGCCCATAGCATGTCTGATGGTAGCTTTAACTCCTGGAGTCTCCATAGTAGTCTCTCTGGGGGGGGACCATGTCGTAGGCTTTGCAGAAATCCACAAAGTAGGAGTAGAGTCTCCGCTTCCTCGTCTTCGTGCTCTTGATCTGGCAACGAAGTACGAAGATGTGGTCCATGGTGGAAAAATTGCGGCGGAAGCCTGCCTGGCCGGGTGCTTTGATCCGAGCTCCCTCGGCATGTGTACTAAGCTCTGCCTCTAGTATTGCCCCATAGATCTTGGCCAGGATATGGCCTATGATAACAGTGTTGTAGTTCCCCGAGTCATCATATCGTTGGACTTATGGATAGGCACAATGATATCCATAGTCCACGAGTCAGGTAACCCCTCAACCAAAGCACGGTTGAAGAGGTGGGAAATCAGGTGGGAGACTACATTGGCTGTGTATATAAAGTGCTTGCCCTGTAGTCCCATCTCGTCTGCTGAGCAGCCATGCTGCAGCCTATGGATGGCTTGTCGTACCATGCCTGCCGTGAATAGGGTGGATATCACTGGACGCGGTGTGGGGGGGATTGACAAATGGGGGCTGTCCTTGGATGTCATATAACCTCTAGGTATAGGTGTGCCAAGTGCAAGGATCCGCTATGGGTGTAGGTGGACGTGTCTCACGTAGGGTCCTCCACGTGGTGGCGCAATCCCTACTCATGAGTAGGTCAAACAACTCTGCCTCCAGTCGCTCCTCGAAAGCTTGCCGCTTCGTGTGTGTGAGAGCTCGCATATGTCGTCGTGCCTCCTTCTCCATGATGGATCCCAAGATACTATGTGCTCTGAGGTGTCTCTATAACTGTCTCAAAGAGGCCGCGGAGAGCTACGTCGTGGTGTGCTCGGTTGCTCCAAACGCCAAGGGAGTGGGCTGTTGCATGAGGAGAGAGAAAGTACACAAGAAGATGGAGAAGCTGACGTTGAAGAAGTCCCAATCAAGTTATGAGAGATTTGGGACCAAGTCTTATTGATAAGTGACTTTTTAGGTCATTTGGGCATGTTCACACATGGCCAATGACCAAAAATCATAAAAAATAATGTAAATGCCTATAACTCCCCAATTTGGGGTCCAAAAAATATAACAAAAATATGTCTGGAAAGCTCTCGAAGAGAGCTTTCACGTGGAAGGGTCAAAATATACAAAAGGAGAGTCCTTGGGGCCTTTATCCCCAACAACCTCCCACTTAAAGGACGAAGGAGGCTCCTTTAAGCTAAGTAACTCCCACCATCTGTATACATAGATGATGTTGTACCTTGGGTAGACACTTCATGAGAGCATCTGTAGGATTCTATGAAGTATTGACCTTGATCAAAGTGATCAAGCCATCCTCTAACACCTCTCTGATGAAGTGGTATCCCACATCAATATGCTTTGTGCGAGCATGAAACATGGCATTCTTTGCCAAACATATGGCACTCTAGCTATCGCATCCAAGAACAGGTGCCTTTTCAGGCATCCCAAACTCATTGCAGAGGCGGGCTAACCAAATGGCTTCTTTGGAAGCCTCTCTGGCTGAAACATATTCAGCCTTTGTAGTAGATAGTGCAACTATCTTCTCAAGTCTAGAGCACCATGAAATAGCTCCACCTGCAAGGATGTATACATAGCCACTTGTGGACTTGCGTGTGCCCATGTCACCTGCCATGTCTGAATCACAAAATCCTTTTAACTCCAATGGACCCTTTCCATAACATAGGCATTTACCTTTGGTCCCTTTCAAATATCTCAAGATAGATTTGACTGCCTCTCAATGAGCTCTACCAAGATTAGCCATGAACCTCCTAACAACTCCCATTGCATAATGTCTTGCCGAGTAGCAACCATAGCATACATAAGTGAACCACAAGCTGATGCATATGGAACACTCTTCATGTAATTGGCTGCATCATCATCTTTGGGACAGTCATCCTTGGAAAGCTTAACATGTGGCTGCAATGGCACTCCAAGAGGCTTAGCATCAGCCACATTAAATCTGTCCAGCACTTTTTAATGTACTTTTCTTGGGATACCTGCAAAGTATGCTGCTGCCTATCCCTTTTTATACGCATACCAAGAATATGCTCAGCTTCCCCAAGGTCCTTCATTGAGAATGCAGAGTTCAGCTGTTGTTTTAGAGCATTCAGAGTGCTCCTTTTCTTCCCAGCCAGCAGCATATCATCTACATACAGTACAAGAATAATTGGGCTGCCATCTTCATCCTTTTTGGTGTACAAACAGTGATCTGCATGGCTTCTTTTAAACCCATGTTTGAGCATAAATGCATCAAACTTCTTATACCATTGTCTGGGGGCCTATTTCAGCCCATATAAGCTCCTTTTCAGTTTGCATACCAGATGCTCTTTTCCGGGAATGGCATATCCTTCGGGCTGTTTCATGTACGGATCTTCATCTAAATCATCATGCAAAGAGGCTGTTTTAACATCCATTTGAAATATTTCCAAATCCAAGGCAGCTGTGAGAGCAAAAAACACACGTAAAGTGGTCATTTTCACCACTGGAGAGAACACTTCTTGGAAATCAATGTCCTCTTTTTGGGCATATCCCGTAGCAACCAGCCTTGCCTTATACTTGGGTTTGCCATCAACAGTTTTGATTTTGTACACCCACTTGTTGGGAATGGCCTTCCTTCCTTTGGGTAACTCAACCAAATCCCAAGTATCATTTGCATGCAAGGCCTTTATCCCTTCCTGCATGGCTAACTCCCACTTCTTCTTGTGCTCACATAGCTTTGCCTCTTTATAAGTAAGAGGCTCACCCTCATGTGATAACATATATAATGTATAGAGGGATCATATCTATTCACTGGCCTCCTAGGACGTATAGATCTTACGGAATGATCCACATTACCTGGCAGTGGATCTACATGAGGAGGTACATTAACTTCTTCATTGTTAATGGGCTGCTGTACATCATTTCTAGCCCTGTTTTCAGCATGAATAGGTGGCTGCATATGCCCTTCCGGAGCCTCATCTTGCTGTCCATTATCTTCTGGCTCAAAAACAAGTGGATCATCAATATTTTCAGTCCTTTGTGGTGAATCCTGAGGGTCAAAATTGGGCCTAACAGGTGGCTGGTCATGCTGAAATCTGACCCTTTTATGGTCATCTCTTGAGGCACTATTGTTTTGAAGCTGCCTCGCCTCATTAAAAACAACATCCCGGCTGCGTACAACTTTCTTGAGATGAGGTATCCAAATTCTATAGCTCATCTCACGTTCTTCACCATATCCCATGAAGAGGCCTTTTATGAACTTAGCATCAAGTTTGTTTCTCAGCTGAGGCCTTATATGCTCAAAAGCCTCGCAACCAAAGACAGGTAAGTGATCATATGAAGCAGGTTTGCCAGACCAAACCTCTTCATATGAAGCAGGTTTGCCAGATCAAACCTCTTCAGGGATGTCACCTTTCAAAGACATGTGAGGGGATCTATTGCATATATGTACTGCAGTTTTGAGTGCCTCTGCCCAAAATCCATGAGGGAGATTAGCTGTTGACAGCATGCATCTCACCCTCTCACAAAGTGTCCTATTATAGCATTCAGCCACACCATTAGAAGAGGGGCTGTATGGAACAGTAAGCTCTCTCTTAATGCCCAAATTTTCACAAAATTTCTTATATTCAGCACTTGTGTACTCACCCCCATTATCTATATGTAGGCACTTCAGCCTTTTACCTGTTTGGGTGGTCTCAAATGCATGAAAACGCTTAAATGAAGCAAATGCTTCATCCTTAGACTTAAGCAATTGAACCCAAATTTTTCTAGAGAAATCATCAACAAAAGAAATGAAATACAAAGCACCCCCCATAGATTTGGTAGGCATGCTACATACATCAGAATGAACAAGATCAAGTACACAAGACTTACGAGTCACACCAGAGTAAAAGGAACGTTTCACTTGCTTTCCATATAGACATTCATTATAAAAATCAAGCTTTGTGCCTTTAGCATCAAGCTTCTTTAAGTTACAAAGCGTAGTGAGACCCTTTTGGCTCATATGGCCAAGTCTTTTATGCCACAACTCTATATGGGAGTGAACTTCAACCAAAGCAATAAACTTCTCTGATAAGGCTTTTCCATGCAAGCAATAGAGAGTTCTCTTCTTTGTGCCTTTCACAATCAGCCTTGACCCCTTTGTCATTTTCCATGTTCCTCTCTCAAAGAGAATGTTATAACCATGCATATCCATTTGACCCACAAAAAGCAAGCTTTTCTTGATCCCTGGTACATAACACACATTATGCTCATTAGTGCCATTTGTAGAGAAATGCACTGTGCCAATACCTCAATGGAACATGCGTGATTGTTTCCAAGGTCTATATGGCCATGGCTGCCTGCAGTAAAAGTAGAAAAACACTCCTTGATAGGAGTCACATGAAAAGAAGCACCCGAGTCAACAATCCATGTCTGAGCCAATGCATCATTAACGGTCAGCAAAGCATCAATAAGATCCCTTTTGGTGATTGACATGTCCTGTGAATGAACATTTAGAGAGGAATCAAATGCATAAGTATCATCAACTGATAAAGTAGTGCATAAAATATCCTCAACATCTGAAAACTCTTCTATGACTACATTAGAGGCCACATTGGCCTTCTCCTTGTCCTTTTGATTGTCCTGTGCATCAGTCTTGTCTTCTTTCTTCTCCTTCTTCTTATCTCCAGCATTCTTCTTTCTTTCAAGTTGTGCCTTGTAATAGCGGCAATCAGGTTTCTTGTGGCCTTTCCTTCCACGCTGATAGCATGGCACATCATTGCTTTTACCCTTGCTTCTATTACCCCTTTCCTTGCTCTTACTCTTGTTCCTTTGTGCATTATTACTCCTCTTATCTCTTATGTGTTCTGCCTCTAACCATGTTAGCAGAGCTTCCACCGTCACCACCTTCTTTTCTCCTGATCTCTTCATTAAGTATAGAACCCCTAACACCATCAAAGGTCAGGTTGGGTTTATTGGACAATGAGACTACCAATGTCTCCCAAGAGTTAGGCAATGTCATAAGCAAGAAAATGGCTTTAAGCTTATCATCCAAAGGAGCCATACCTGAGTCCTACGACTGTGACAAAGTACTTGTAAAGAGAGAGAAGTGTTTAGCTGCACTCTTGGACTCATCTAGCTGCATGCCAACAAGCTTCCGCATCAAATGCACTTGGTTTAGAGGCGTAGTGTTTTCATAATTTGCTTTCAGCTTTGCCCATATTTCTGAAGCAGAGGTAAAACATTGAGATCTACCAAGATTTCATCAGAGGCAACAATCTTGATATATGTAACAACCTTCTTGTTCAAGATAAGCCATGCATCTTTTGACATGTCCTCTGGTCTTTCCGCCTCCAATGCCCTGTCGCAATCCTTCAGAAAGAGAATACCTTGCATTCTCTCCTTCCACAAGTCGAAACTTGTTCTCTCAAATCGTCGAATCTCATGTAGATTCTTCACATATGAGGAAGAGATGCCATAATTGCACAATGAAGAGGTTAGTGTGCTGAAATTTTGGGCAAAATGCACCAAAATCAGGGTACTACCTCTAAAAATAGTGCACAATAGCTTCAACCACCTATAGGAGCAAAATGGAGAACCAAATCAAAATCTGAAATTTTATGTCAAAATTTGCAGAAAATTCCAGCAAGCTAATTTGTGCTTGAAATCAACAAATTTGACTCCTTTTGACCTCAATGTGCGTACATAAGGCTATAACGCACCCTTTAAAACCAAATAGGAGCAAAAGCCCCAAATTTTGCTTCAGAAATTTTTGAAATTCTCAGAAAAATGCCACAAATTGTTGTACATAAGCAATTTCTTTTGCCAAAATCCAACGAGTTGAAAGAGGATGCGGAGAGCTCCGTCGTGGTGTGCTCGGTTGCTCCAAACGCGAAGGGAGTGGGCTGCTGCATGAGGAGAGAGAAAGTGCAAAGAGAAACCTGCGCAGAAAATTTGGAGAAGAAGATGGAGAAGCTGAAGTTGAAGAAGTCCCAATCAAGTTATGAGAGATTTGGGACCAAGTCTTATTCGTAAGTGACTTTTAGGTCATTTGGGCATGTTCACACATGGCCAATGACCAAAAGTCATAAAAGATAATGTAAATGCCTATAACTCCCCAATTTGGGGTCCAAAAAATATAACAAAAATATGTCTGGAAAGCTCTCGAAGAGAGCTTTCACATGGAAGGGTCAAAATATACAAAAGGAGAGTCCTTAGGGCCTTTATCCCCAACAGTGTCTACTCTTCTTATCGTACCATCTATTCTTGGGTGTATGCCCCAACCATGTCGAATATGCGATGCGGTGGGTGGTATATGGGAAGCTGAGGGTAGCGGATCTGTGGAGGACCGAGAAGAAGTGGGCAGTGAGGGTGTCCAATGGGGCGGAGGGATCAAGGGAGTAGATACCCCTCTCGAATATGTGAGCTATAAGTGTGTGCTAGTTGATGTCTAAAGTGAATGGTGGTATGGGCATGTGGTGGTACGATGGTGGGGTGTGGTATGCATGGTGAGCCGCGTATGGATAGGGTGAGGTATGTGTGATCAGCTCCAATCGGCATGGGTGGGATGGTGAACGAGGTGATGAGATGTGTCCCCTCCGGGGTCCGATAACATCGTCTACCACACTGCCTCCATCCGGTGTTGTGGGTGGGATGAAAGTGAGACCACCCGAGGTGGGCCAAGTAGCCATCCCATTATAGGTAATGAGACGGTGTGTTGCTCCCATCTGGAGTAGATGTCGGTGGTACGAGGTGAGTGTGGCGATGTCGGCTGAGACTCTGAGTGTAGACACGTCCTCCATGGTGCGGAGCATCTCAGGGTCGTCAAAGTCGTAAATATCACACTGATGGCTTTGAGTACCGTGGGTGCAATATAGCATACGGCAAAATACGCTGCTCTCTCCTTTGAAAGCGGGAGGCGTATCCACATGAAACGTGCCTGTGGGTCTCTCACTACCACCTGTATACTGTGTTGTAGAGACTATCTATAGAGCATGGCTACTCCTCCGGATCCTCGTATAGTCTGCTGTCGCATGTCGGCGGTGAGCTGACTCCCACCTATAGCCCTCAATCTTCGGTAGGCTCCTCCCTGGGCTCTCATGTGTCTCTGTCAAGAAGCTCATGTCCTTGTCCTCCATCACCTACTCGAGGCTCCCTGGATGTGTCCACAAAATCCATTGTAGTTCCAGACTGTAATGCGCACCTCCTGTTCTGTTGTCTCATAGGCCGCGAATCCCTAGAAAATGGGTCTTCCGTCGATGATGATACGACCGTCTAAGTATAGGCCACGATGTCCCTCCCGTCAGGCCTGGAGAACACGTGGCATGCATGCATGTTAGTGCTCTATCTGCATCCGTGTGAGGTTGTCATCCAAATAGATCGGGGTGCCCGGTGTAGTGTGTAATATTGCCAGTCGGATGAGGAAATCTCTCCTCTCGGTCTCATCTGAGAACTGAAGGATAAGTGCTTTGCTCCGTGTGGTGTCCCGTCCCGCTCTCCAAGCTCAAGTGAAAGGGGGAGGCTCGTTTGCGCGGTATCCAAGTAGTATGCACAAGCGACGCCGGTCCTTCTCTAGTGATCCATCTGTCTATGTGAGGCCGGAGACGCGGACATTGAGCCTGTGAGCCTCTCGCATCCACTCCTCAATGGTGGCGTGTACTATGTGGATCTCCTCATGCTGGTTGTTCTTCTTTGCCTCCTGTCAAAGGTTTTTTTTTTGAAAACTTCGACCCATCCCGGTCTCTCCTCTCGGTCGGAGGAAATCTCTCCTCCCGGTCTCATCTTTCCTGTTGGAGGAAATCTCTCCTCCGGTCTCATTTGAGAACTGAAGGATAAGTGCTCTTCTCTGTGTAGTTCCCGCCTGGCTCTCCAAGCTCTGGTGAAAGGGGGAGGCTTGTCTGCGCTGTATCCAGTGCACAAGTGACGCAGGTCCCGCTATGGTGATCCATCTGTGAGGCTGGAGACGCGGATATTGAGCCTGCGAGCCTGTGGCATCCTCTCCTCCTCAATGGTGGTGTGTACTATGTGGATCTCCTCATGCTGGTTGTTCTTCTTTGCCTCCTGTTGAAGGTTTTTTTTAACAACTTTGACCCATCCATCTTTTTTGGTCTCAATCTCGCTTTGAACCACCTCTATGCACTCTTTCTTGATAGTCTCCCGGATGTCCTCTAGCTCTTGGGCGATCTCCCCCTCTTCACGTATACTGTCCAGTTTAGTTCTCATACCAGTTAGTCCGGTGTGCAGTTCTTCCTGATCTCGTGAGTGTTGCTTTCGGATAGCAATAAGCTCTTCCCGGAGGGACTGATTCTTCTTCTCCAAAGCTACTACCTTGGTCTCAAGGGCAACGACTCTACGGGTAAACCCATTTAGTCCAGAATCTCCTTCTTTCTTATGTTTTCCTATCAACTCTCGGAGGGTATGCTCGAAAGTAGCTAGTTGCTCTTCTAAGTTGGGAGCCATGG
Source organism: Ceratopteris richardii (assembly GCA_020310875.1). Classification (NCBI taxonomy): domain Eukaryota; kingdom Viridiplantae; phylum Streptophyta; class Polypodiopsida; order Polypodiales; family Pteridaceae; genus Ceratopteris; species Ceratopteris richardii. The sequence continues at coordinate 12,949 of MU264953.1, forward strand.
AGGGAGGGAGCGGGGGGGGGGAGAGAGAGAGAGAGAGAGAGAGAGAGAGAGAGAGAGAGAGAGAGAGAGAGAGAGAGAGAGAGAGAGAGAGAGAGAGAGGGAGGGGAGGGAGGGAGGGAGGGAGGGAGGGAGGGAGGGAGGGAGGGAGGGAGGGAGGGAGGGAGGGAGGGAGGGAGGGAGGGAGGGAGGGAGGGAGGGAGGGAGGGAGGGAGGGAGGGAGGGAGGGAGGGAGGGAGGGAGGGAGAGAGAGAGAGAGAGAGAGAGAGAGAGAGAGAGAGAGAGAGAGAGAGAGAGAGAGAGAGAGAAAGAGAGAAAGAGAGAAAGAAAGAAAGTGTTTTTACGTGTATTAGGAGGCCGAACTCCACCTATGAGACAAATCAATGTACATGGGTGTATCTTTTGTCTATCAGAGAAGATAAAAGTGCTGAAAAAGAAACTGGTAAAGCTGATACATATCTCCGTGATATGCATGTGGAGATACCCATGAAAGTGGGGGGGTGTATGGAGTGGGATATCTATGATAGTCTATATGCAAAGAAGGGGGGAAGAGAGAGAGAGAGAGAGAGAGAGAGAGAGAGAGAGAGAGAGAGAGAGAGAGAGAGAGAGAGAGAGAGAGAGAGAGAGAGAGAGAGAGAGAGAGAGAGAGAGAGAGAGAGAGAGAGAGAGAGAGAGAGAGAGAGAGAGAGAGAGAGAGAGAGAGAGGGGGAGGGAGGAAGGGGGGGGGGGGGAGAGAGAGAGAGAGAGAGAGAGAGAGAGAGAGAGAGAGATGAGAGAGAGAGAGAGAGAGAGAGAGGAGAGAGAGAGAGAGAGAGAGAGAGAGAGAGAGAGAGAGAGAGAGAGAGAGAGAGAGAGAGAGAGAGAGAGAGAGAGAGAGAGAGAGAGAGAGAGAGAGAGAGAGAGAGAGAGAGAGAGAGAGAGAGAGAGGGAGGGAGGGAGGGGGGGGGGGGGGGGGGGAGGGAGGGGGAGGGAGGGAGGGAGGAAGGGGGGGGGGGAGAGGAGAGAGAGGAGGGGGGAGAGGGAGAGAGAGAGAGAGAGAGAGAGAGAGAGAGAGAGAGAGAGAGAGAGAGAGAGAGAGAGAGAGAGAGAGAGAGAGAGAGAGAGAGAGAGAGAGAGAGAGAGAGAGAGAGAGAGAGAGAGAGAGAGAGAGAGAGAGAGAGAGAGAGAGAGAGAGAGAGAGAGAGAGAGAGAGAGAGAGAGAGAGAGAGAGAGAGAGAGAGAGAGAGAGAGAGAGAGGGAGGGAGGGAGGGAGGGAGGAGGGAGGGAGGGCGGGGGAGGGGGGGGGGGAGGGAGGGAGGGAGGAAGGGAGGGAGGGAGGGAGAGAGAGAGAGAGAGAGGGGGTTTCAAATTTGTCTTGACACCCTTTTTTGTTTTGCAGGTCATCTCTAGAGTATTGGCAATAGCTCTACGACATCATTTCCGTATGCCTCCGTACTTTGTCCTTGTTCTTCGGTCTATAGCTTCTTTGGAAGGTAACTATAAATATACTTAATGCAAAATATTTGTATGAACATTATGAGTTTTTGGGGATTCAAAGGTCATATTTTTAATTAAGTGTAGTATGTTCTTTTCATGTTATGAGTCCGACTTTAGATTTCAGCCCTGCAAAGGAGCTTCAATTCCCAAAGTTTAAGCTAATGTTGGATGTCCGAAAAGCTCTTGCCATGTTTTTATGATAAGTGGAGATAGTGTACTGGATGCCAAGAAATGCATAATCTTCTTCCCTATTGTGATGCATCTAGTCTGTAGGCAAACTGCATTGAATTTGGTAGATGGAAATATCCATGATGCCTGGTAATCCAAATTGTTGGCTTGCATTTGCAAGGGAAATCCATTCATCATTAGTAATTCATTCTTTCAGACTGGTAACTCTTTTCCTATAAAAGTATTGAAGGGACTAGCATCGTGACTCAAGAAGCTGGGAATTCCCAGACAACCATTTTTGCCTCTCTAGTGGAGATCTGATAGCAGCATTTTCAATGAACGAATCAGTAATGGTACTGTAGGTGATTTGAATTTCAACGATGCATGTGAAAATTACCTTAGAACAGCTTAGGAGTGTCTATTCTTCTTTGTAAGATATTGTTCCTTCGTGAGTGAGGCCACAGAATTTTCAATGAAGCATGTTGGAAATTGCTGTCTTTGAAAAAGTGGTCTCATGCCACTAGAAACTCTTATTACAAGATTTTTACTCCACTATTCGACTTTTCCCTGTCTTGCAACCGTCATTGGGATTTAAATAAGTTAGGAGAACTGTGGTTGAAAAGATGTATTGAGGAACTAGCATTAGAAACTTCCCCTACACTATTTCCTCTTCCTATGGACAGTAGCAGCTGGAAACCTTGGGTGCAGGGTGTTTATGGAGTAACTCGCATGCGATACAGGTATTGTGATTCGTTGAGTTAAATATGGCTCATTTGACAACCTAGTTACCTGTCTTGTCATCTGTGAAGGACCATAATCCTTGGACCATAACCCAGAATGCCGATGGCCATAGTTGTATCGGGACTCGTCCGGCTCCTCCATGGTTAACTTTTAGCTAACCCCCATAACGGACGTATTAGTAATATGGCTAGGGAGGGAGGGAGGGGGGGGGGGAGGGGGGGGGGGAGAGAGAGAGAGAGTAGAGAGAGAGAGAGAGAGAGAGGAGAGAGAGAGAGAGAGAGAGAGAGAGAGAGAGAGAGAGAGAGAGAGAGAGAGAGAGAGGAGAGAGAGAGGAGGAGAGAGAGAGAGAGAGAGAGAGAGAGAGAGAGAGAGAGAGAGAGAGAGAGAGAGAGAGAGAGAGGAGAGAGAGAGAGAGAGAGAGAGAGAGAGAGAGAGAGAGAGAGAGAGAGAGAGAGAGAGAGAGAGAGAGAGGAGAGAGAGAGAGAGAGAGAGAGAGAGAGAGAG
>MU264954.1:0-15819 GCA_020310875.1 Ceratopteris richardii
TTTGTTGTCTCACACATAAGCAGGTTTATGCATTCCCTAGCTGTCAAGCATTGGCAGGCGGTTAAGTGCATCTTTTGCTACTTGAGAGGTAACAACCTACTTGGATTGTTTTATCCCAAGGGGGGATCACTACTCTCAAATTTACATGCTTTTTCTGACTTTGACTGGGTTCATTTCTATGACACTCGTGTGTCCACTAGTGGCTTTTGCTTCATGCTTGGTAGATCATGTATATCTTGGTTGAGCAAGAAGCACCCTATTGTGGCCACTTCCAATTGTGAGGTTGAGTATAGGGAAGCTTTCATAGTGACTATTGAGTGTGTGTGGCTCAGACACCTTATGTTTGATTTAGGTGTTAGTCAGTCTTCTACCACCACCATCTTCACTGATAGTCATAGTGCATTGGCAGTAGCAAGGAACCCTATGTTCCATGGTCGCACTAAGCACATTGAGGTGCATTATCATTATGTTAGGGAGAGGTTCTCTACTGGAGAGATCAGCTTGGCATATGTGCCCACAGAGGAGAACATTGCAAACCTTTTCACGAAGGCTCTTCCTAGGGAGAAGTTTGAAGCTTTCCCAAAGCTTTGGGCTTACTTCCTTTTGTGGATTGATTCCACATAGCTTGGCACTTCCTTATACATGAGTGCCAGCTCCTTGTTCACTGCATCACTCCCAAGGTGGATTTGTTTATATATTTAGGTAGTTATGTGTGTGAACACACTAGGACCTTTGGGGCACTTTTTTTCCTTTTTAGGAGGTTTTTTTTTGGTTTGTATATATGCCTATTCCCTAATTGGTTAGTTATCTTTGTACACTCTAGTGGTAATACATTCAGTAGTGTGTGTTGTGCTCCAAGCATCTTCTTCTTCTTCCTTGAGTTGTTCACATGCTTTCGCAGACCTCAAACTCCAACACTTTGTACATAGTTTTGTCCTTTCAATCTCTAAGTCTGATCTTGGATAACATTTAACTAACTCAGCTACATTTGGCCCCTCATGAAGTTGAGCTTGGTAAGCTTTGAAAATCATGTCAAAACCTTCTTGAGTAGGATCTGCTAAGACCGATCCTACTCGAGATTGAAGTGGGATGGATGGTGGAGTGTGAAGTGGCATATTGAATGGTATGTTTTCTTGCAAGGGGATTTGACATGAGAGTCCTGCTATTCTTGTTTTTGTTTCCTTAAGGTTTTCTTCTAGCTCTATTAACTTATTGGCCATTGTCTTTTCATTTTTCGCAGCTATCTTTCGAAGTCCTAGTTCTCTTGTTAGTGTCTTCTGATTCACTAATCTCATATCTACTTTCATGTTCTATGTCTTGAGTTTTCTATAAAGCCTCTGCTTTAGTGATCACTTGCGTGGGGGCAACTTTAGCCATGCTCCCACTATGTTCTACCACTAAGCCAATTACATTGACTAGGGTAATTTTTGAACATTGACTGGATAATTAGGATAGCCTTGAAGGAGATATTCCTTTCAACAATCAAGACAAAAACCTTGAATCACTATAGATTGAGGTTGTCTTGGAGGTGGATATGGATGTTCCCAAATAAAATGATCTCCTTGACATCTATAACATGGTCCTCTATGTCCTCAAGACCTAAATTGTCCCAATTGAGGTCTAGGGTTAGGATTCATGTACATTACCTAAGTATAATCTCACTTCAAACTAGGTTCTATCAACGGTGTATCATATTGATATGTCTCGTGATGCTCTAGAGATTCAATGTAATAGGCTGGTAGGCTATCTCCATGTGCAAAGTCAAGACTTTGAGCATTAAGATCATTTTTTGAGATTAGTGGAGATACTAGCACTAATACCATCTTTAGATTATCTTCTATTGCCGCATACTTGATTGATATTACATTGTTAAGGGGTGGTAGTTGTTGTCCTAACATTGGTCGTGGTCTAGGTTGTGCTTGATATTGTGGTTGGTAATTTGTTGTGGCCTTAAGGTTGTTACTAGTACTGAATCTGATACCTACCTGGCTATTGGTGGTTCTTTCTAACTGTTTGTTTCTTGTAGGGGAAATTCTGATCCACATGGTTTCTGTATTTCCTCTCTATCATGCAATACTAGGCGCTTAAGTTCCCTATGTTCTATGATTGCATTGGACATATGTTGGCCATGTGATCACCTCCGCAAGTGTAGCAACGCTTCACAGAGAACACCTCTAAGCATGTCTAATCTAAAATCCTAACTTTTAGGCTACTTGTTCTTCCAATTCATCTATTGATGCCATGGGTTTAGATGTAATATTAGTTGAACATTCTAAGTCCTTGTAGAGTTTAGAGAGTTCCAATTCGCCTCCTAGATTGTCTTCGATATCAATACATACAAGGAAACTTGTTTAGCCTAAGTAGGTAACTCTGGGATACGGCACATCTCACACGTATTTCCTGAACATATGTCCTACTAACTTGACTATTTCCTAGGGTGTCTATTTGAAACTATGGATCAAAGATGACTTGGCATCTCTAATTTGACTCTTTGAGAACTCTTCAACAAAAGCATCTAACAACTATGTGATATTTCTAAATTGACCTTGTTGCAAGGGTTGAAAGCATGTTAGGGACATATTCTTCAAGGTTACTCCAAAAGCCTTATATTAAGTGAACAAATCCTCCATTTTTCCACTCTCAACACTTTCTTAAATTCAGTACGTGATCATAGAGATCTTTTGTGCCATCAAATCATGGTTTTCCCCACCTAAGAAGGTCTCAAGGTTTTGGGATGCTCTCTTGGTCTAGGCAGAGCAATGGAATCTTCTATTTCCTAAAAATTATTTTACAACTCATACAATTTTAATCTCTAACTAACTAACCCAAAATGATCTCTCTAACTCTGTTTATAGTTTTTTATCTAGTTTTGATTCGCTTCAGATCTAGTGTCTATCCTAGTTAAAAATTAGGTTCCTAAGCTATTTTGAAGGCCCAAATGAGCTCCAAAAAGTATGAAACTTGAAAGGGAGGTTCTACTTGCAATCTTAACGCTCGAGACTCTCGACTTCACAAAATGGAGTTAGAATTACAAAAACATTATTTATAAAGGTTTTTGGTGATAAAGATTGCTATTTTTCTAATGTATGGTTTTAGAAATTTTAAAAGCATTTTGGACACCTTCACTAAACTCCTCTTCTTCTTTGGCTGCCTTGTCTTCTCATGCTTGCACCTATGCCTTGGCCCTCCCTTTAATTGCCTTCTCTTTGATTGCATGTCAGCTCAGGCTTGCTCCTTGGTGTCATCTTCTAACAGTGAGCCAAAAGAATGCTATGTAATCAAGATAAATGGACTAGAGGTGACCCATATAGAGTCTGTAGTAAAGTGGAAGAATTGTTTAGAGATAGTTCTTATGTCGAAGGCAGTGAACACCATTTAAAGATGGTTTCCCAACTTTGTACTGCCTTCCCAATAGACTTCTTAAGGGGAATAATACGGGAAACACCATCTAAGATTATAACCATTATAGATGTACATATGCTTCATTAGGGGAAATCATTGCTATCTATTTCTCACACACCCCCCAATACCATTTTTTATTTATAAACTTGGACCTAAGGGGAAGAAAGTGATAAGGGATGGTGTAAGCCATCCCTAGGTACTTACCAACGTGAGCTCTCACATGACTGCCATGTGGCCCTCATATGGGCATCCACTTGATGGTTCTAAATGATATCACTATACAATGAGAGAGAAATATATTGGATTGCATGTCAAGGTAGCCAAAACTATTACACATTATCCCTATCAATATTTCATTAGTCTTCAATTTCATCTCTCCAACATAGGATATCCAATTGAAAAACTAAAAGGAGGACACAACACGTAATCTTCAATTATACAATCCTCTCAAACAATTCTCATGAACTTTTCTTTTAATCTATTTATTTCTATACGCTATTTCAAGAAGAAAAGAGTGTCTAGGAAAACAAAATCTTGAACCCATAAACCTATTTTAGTACTGTTTTCTACTCCCTAAATCCTCTTTAAAGAATCTTCTATTTAAAACAAAATAATCGACATCTCATCTAGTTTTATATTTTGTATAGATCAAAAGTAAATAATATTCAAAATAATACTAACTATAGGTTAACAAGCACCTAAACACTCAACATGCTGCCTATATAAATGTCAATCTCCCCAAAATTGATTGATACATATGGGACATACCTCTCGATTACATGAACATCCACTTATGCACAAGTCATATCCATTTTTATCACAAAAAAACTCCATAATATCAAATATGGCATATCATTGACATCCTTAGATGCAACTACAATGCTTAAAGTCAAAAATATCTTTTAATGGATCAGTTGCCCCTATTATTATCATAGTCGAGATTCATATATATGAGGTTATAAACAAAATTTAATGAAGCATGTTTTTTGCATCTTGTATATTATGATCATTTTATGCCATAGATAACTTGCAAGTCAAGATCAGCATGAAAAAGAATCATTCTCTTGAAGATTAAACTTTGTTGATATATTTCGGTAGTGATGAGCGTGAACAGACTTAGGACCATCTGAAAACTTTTTCCTTGGCATGTATATATGCCTATAACCCTAATGAGTGATTATCTTTGTACATTCACTTAGTAATATGTTCAATATTATGTTGTGCTCTAAGCTTCTTCTTCTTCTTCTTCCTTGTGTTTCTTGTGTGCTTACGTAGACCTCGAAATCTAGGTTTCCACTTCACCTAGGGCATTATCGACACCCCTCTAGTCACAGTTTCAGAATTGCACAAAAATGATGAGCATAATCGAGGCGATAAGATTTCAAAAGAGCTTCGCTTTGTGGCATTGAAATTTGATATGAGCTCGTTTGGACTCCGAGCACACTATCACATTAGGTTGCAAGAAATTTCATCCGTTTGTGCCAAATGTATATACAAGTTTCAATTTGTCAGTACAAACATCGCAAAGTCTGTTATAGGTTTAACAGATCTTGATAGAGTATTTCTTTTCAGCTTTTTTAGATATTGTCATTTTTGCATCAGGTTATTTAGTATTGGCCATGGCTAAAAAACAATGATGTATTCTATATGTTGATTGCTAAGGATAGTTGGATGGTAGTGATTATCCATTGTAGGCATATATCATGTGTCATGTATTGGTAGCAAAAGGATTCCGAATATTGTGCACGGTATTGAAAATTTCGTATTATACTTGCAAATACAGTTATTGAAGGTGATGTAGATGGCGTTGATGATGATGATCTTCAAATTCGTGTTCCTGGTAGAGTTCTTGCTACACCTACTATGGAGCAACTTCGTTGGGATTCATTGATAGCTTCGTCTATCAACATGCCATTATCCCTCATATTTGCTCTTGCAAAAAAACAAAGGATACTTGGGATAAACTTACCACTTTATACCAGACAATAAATGAGGCTCGTGTTGCTTATCTCGAAAAATAGTTGGAGAGTGAGCATATGAATTAAGTATATTTTATGGATAGTTTTTTTATAAAGATTGAAGATTTAAAGAAGCAATTGATTTTTGCTAATGAAGTCTTGCCAGATAGTCCACTTGTGCAGAATGTTCTTAAGAGTCTTCCAGATTCATATCAAAGTTTTGCATCTACTTGTCGATTGATGATCAAAGGTAATCTAAGTGCCTTAACACTTGAGGAGTTAGTCTCTCTTTGTTGAAGGAGGTCAATCTAGGCAGAATAGGTTGATCATGTGTGTTGCAGATCAAGCTTTCTTAGCTAGTCAAAAGGGCAAAGAAAATGGATCTCATCTATTAGTAATTAGAACTCTACTAATGCTACACAATTGAAGAAGGAAGATAAAGATAAGAATAAAATAAGAAAGGAAAAATAGTTTTGCAAACACTATAAGGGAAATGAGCATGTCAGAAAGAGTTGTCCAAAGCTAGCTAAGAGGTCAAGAAAGAAAGAGGCTAGAATGGTTGTTGCAATGGCCTCTACACCTAAACCATTGTCTCCTAATCTTCTTTAGAATGAAGAATGGGTATTTATAATTGTTTGCAGCTATGAACCATCTTCTCACGAGGAGTGCATGTCCACAATAGACTCAAATTTTTGGTACTTTGATATTGGGGTATCCAAACACATTACCTCGCAAAGTAGTTTCTTCAGTTCACTTGAGCATGCCCTACAAGAAATATTGTCACATGCACTAACATCTCCTCTTATCTTGTAACAATGTTTGTGGTCCTATGCAAACCCCTTCTTTTGGGAATTACACTTACCTCATGACTTTCATTGATGATTTCTTCTTGCATGGATGGGTGTATCCATTGGAAGCAAAGTCTGAAGTACTTATGTGCTTCAAACAGTTTCTGGTCATAGAAAAAAATGTGTTAGCATGTAAATTGAGCACCCTTCATTCTAATCGAGGGGGGAAAATACATGTCTTCTAATTTTAATGCATTTCTAACTGCGCGTGGGATAAAACATCAATGTATAGTGTTGCATACACTTCAACAAAATGGAGTTGTTGAACTAAAAAAAAGGTCTCTCATGGAGATAGCAAGATGCATGGTTAGAAGTCATGCTTTACCACATAGCTTCTAGCTTGAGGCTCTTATGTGTCCTAAATGGCTAGTGCATACGTTAAGAGATAGCAAATTAGATGAACCTTTTCCATATCATACCCGTTCAGGCTCGCATAATGCCTCCTTTGCATCAAATTGCTATGCAATGGATGTGTCAAGTCTTTCTGATGCAATTGAGCCTTTTCTTTTGATCAAGCAAAAAATACTATGCAATGAGAATATGATGCTATTATGAAGAATGGTACTTTTTCTTTATATGATTTGCCTCTTGGAAAAAGGGCCATTGGCACTAAATGGTTATACAAGCTGAAACATAAATCTCATGGAGGCAATTGACAGGTATAAGGCTAGGCTTGTTATCAAGGGCTGGACAGAAAGGGCATGAAACAAAGGACGCAACATGGAAAAGGCATTATATGGTTTGAAGAAAGCACCATGTGCTTGGTATGAAAAGATGAACGCTTACTTGATTGCATATGGTTTTGACAACAATGCAAGTTCAAGCATCTTATATGTTAAGTGTGGGTTGATGTACTTCTCATCATCATTGTATATGTTGATGACATGGTGCTCACTAGTCCTAATAAGAAGCATATTATTGAATTTAAGGCTAATTTCCATGCCTCTTTTGAGATGTTAGATTTTGGGAATTCGCATCATTATTTGGGCGTTCCGTTTATGCAAGTTGATGGGGGAAGAGCTTTGTGTCAAAAAAAATATATTCACACACTATTGCAAAATTTTGGCCTTGCTAATTGGAAGCCACTCCTATGGAAACATGTTAATGGTTGAGTCTTCATGATGTTGGAGATCCATTTGATGTTTCTCTCTATCTATAAGCTATTGGATGCTTGATTTACTTGTGCATAAATCGGCTTGATACTCAATTTCTTATCTCTTAGATGAGTAGGTTTATGCAGTGCCCAGGTGTCAAGCATTGGTATGTGGTTCACCGCATCTTTCGCTACTTGAGTGGTATCGGGCTACTTGGATTGTTTCATCCCAAGGGTAGATCATTACTACGATATTTACATGCTAGATGAAGGCAAGGCTCATTGCTATAACACTCGTGTATCCATCACTCGTTTTTGCTTTCTGATTGGTAGCTCTTGCATACCTTGGTTGAGCAAGAAGCAGCCTACTATGGCCGCTTCTAGTTTGTGAGGCTGAGTATAGAGTCGCTTCCGGAGGGACAGCTGAGTGTGTGGCTCTAACGCATTTGGGATTATTTGGGTCTTGGTTAGTCCTCTTCCACCACCATCTTCATTGAACGTCAAAGTGCATGAGTAGCTACGTGTAACCGTGTGTTCCATGCTTTCACAAAGCACATTGAGATACACTATCATTTTGGTAGGGAGAGATTCTCTCCTAGAAAGATTATATGCCCACACAGGATAATGTTGTAGACCTTTTCAAGAAGGTTGAGGCAAGGGAGAACTTCAAAGTTTTTTGCAAAGCTTTGAACTTACTTCCTTTTATGGATTTATCTCTTTCCACATAGCTTTGCACTTCCTTATACATTTGTGCCAACTCCTTGTTCACCCCATCACTCCCAGGGGGGGATTTGATGATACATTTTGATAGTGATATATATGAATACAATTAGGACCGTCGGGGTATTTTTTTTCCCTCTTTATGTGGGTTTTTCCCCCGGCTTGTATAAATGCCTAAAACCATAACGGGCGACTTACCTTTCTACATTCACTTCGAAATACATTTTGTATTATGTTGTGCTCCAAGCCTCTTCTTCTTCATTGTGTTGTTCGTGTGCTTCTGCAAACCTCAAACTCTAACAAACTTTGCATTTTTTAGTTGAAGTCCATAGTAAATATTATGTGACCCACAAATTTGGAACAACCACAAAATAAGTTTCTCAAGATACGATACTATCTAAAGAATACAAGAGCTTCAAAGTTATAGTTGCGTTATATACAACATTGTCTTGGAGTCTAAAATAGGAAGTCCATTTTATTTTTAAACACACCGTAACTTGTAGACAACACTATTTCTGTTCAACATGTTCCATTTAAGCCTTCTATAGACTTTACATTTGTTCCAACTTTGTCAACCCCTTTTTTACTATAGACATGCTACCCAATATACTCATATAATGTCCACCAATAAAAACATACGCCTTCCTATTAACTGAACACACCATACTCACTTTATCACTAACATGAAATACTTTATCATTGATGCTACTTCACAATTGAGAGTTCTACGTACATTTTGATTTCTACTCATTCACTCTATAGTTTCGTTCAACACATCTTGTGACATATCAATGTGAAATCAATGACTTTAAAGTAACGTTTAATCTTTCCATGCAGATTAGTTTACTACGTGATGCTTGGAAATAACAATGGAATTAGTGGAGTAGTTTTCCACATCTTTGTTCAAAAACCTATACATATGGAGTAAACTCCTTGTGAATGAGAACAGATTATTGAAAGTAACATTTATTCTGTATTCATCCTTTTGTATTTCCAATAGAGTTGAAGTATTTTTAACCCTTAGGACATTCTACGTCAAAGAAAACCTAAACCACATCGCACAATCTGAAACTCTCTTAATAACAAGGCCATGTATCTTGCCAATTTCTTATCAATTGTATATAGACCACCCACGTATCATCACTCCCTCATGTAAATTACAAAATATAGCTTTGGAATTGGATATCATATACAATGGCACAAACATTTACCTTTGTGCAAATGCAAGCCAAATATTTCGACACAATTTTGACAATGTGTAATATAGTTAAAGTACATATTCTGAAACGGAGAGAATGATAACTCACCTATCCTTCCTAATGGAAAAAATATTTTCATAGAAACCACAATTAGTCATCCCTACTTCTAACTAATATCATCAAAGAAGATTGTTTTTTCCTCTATAAAGAGCACCACAAGTGTATAGGAACTCAATGATAAACTGAATCATAATATGCTATGTTTCTCTGGTTTGTGAATGTAAAAACTTACAATCCATGCATTCAAGGAATATTATTTCATATATGAAGTGATAAACCAACACCATTCTTCCCAATTAGTTTCGTTATTTTGCATAGTGTTCTACATACTAGACAAATGCTCAAAACCCAAGAAAGATGGAACAATGATTGGAATGTAAGAAAGCCCATTATCTCTCATTACAAAAGATATCATGCCTCAGCCATTCATGAATCACTTAAAAGACGTCTTCAACATTATTAAACTATTCCTACTTTGAGTTCATATCCTCTATCAAAAGATGAATATTTATTGTTATTCATTTTTCCTAATAAATCAGCTTGTTTATACAAATTCCTTTGTGTGACCCTCAAATATGAATACATTAGCATAGATACTTGCATGCCAAGCTTCCTTGAGCATGTATAATGGCTCCAAAAACGAGCTTAGCAACATTCACTAATCCCTTGTGATATTTTTTTTTCTGAGGGGGGGGGGTGGGGATGAGGGGATCAAAGATCATAAACTATCCATATAATCCATCATATATTAAGAACTACACTACAATCTTACTGGATGCAAGAGATAATCAATAGACTATCCATATATACCATCATATATTAAGAACACAACAATCTTACTCAGTGCACAATACTCTATATATGGCCTTTTTGATTGTAGCATGTAGCATTTTCGAATTCCAAGATGGACACAAGGCTCTTGTCATTGACTTGGGGAGGATAATGAGCTCCCATACCATTGTCATCTAGTACTCCATTTTGATAAGAATGGAATAGAAGGGGACTAGCTTGTAAATGCATTGTATTAATTCTATGTGGGATCTCTAGGTTGAAAGGTTGAAATTCCAAAACAAACCCTAGGTTCTTATCGCCGTCTACGGGATAATGAGATCCAAGAACATTATTATCTAGTAAAATGTAATAGGACTCTTTATATATGGTTGCGTAGAGATGGGAAAACCGAAGTGGTAAATCACGTAGTTGAAGATATACTGCATATGCATTTGTATTTAAGATCATTACAATACCATGTCAATCGAATAGATTCCAATATGCGTATGTGAACGCATCTTTACCCATGTACGTGTGCACATCATATCATTTGAAAATACGAAAAATTGATTATTCCATGTGAACCTAAAAATTGTAGTGTGAAACCATTGATATGAAAACCAAACTTTATTTGGAAAAATTGTGGAAAAGAAGAACGTAAACAAAAAGTAATAGGCAAGATATAAATAGAAAACAAAGTCTATCACTTACTTTACGTAAAAAGCAACTCAACGTGAGGCTAAAAATAAAACCACGGGACGAATGATCGAAACTAAACATCAAAAATAGAGGTGAAAAAGTAAAGAGAGCGCGTACAAGCGGAAATAAACTGAACATTATAAAAAAAAAGTTTTAACACGGTACCTCGGGTTTTTTTTAAGGTCTTTTAATTTTGTGTGCAGTAAATAAAAACAGCATGGCTGCGTTTTTTGGAGATGAAGGTGCAGATGCACGTATCTATGCCCATCTACCTCGCTGATGTGAGGGCAATGGATGAAGCCTGGATAACAATGGTGCTGTTTATGAGGAGCATTGACAAAGAGCGTGGGTTCTAGTCAAGCTTATCAGAGGAAAGCGAGCTATAGAACGTACAAAGTATTGGACGTATGTCAGGAAGAGAAGAAGGAGAACATAAGGGATACTCAGGCATGCTGAACAGTAGTGTCATTAAGAAGAGAGGCGAAGAGTTCGGAGGTCCTTCTGAAAGCCTCAGGTCCGATGTTGTGAAGGATACAAACCAACAAATGGCGAAGACATTAGGAAACAGACAGATATACGCAGATATGAAGATCGAAAAGAATGGAAATGAAGAAGGAGATGCAGACAAGTGCTCATCAAACACAGGAAGCAGTCGGATGCTCATTGTTCTTCCCTGCAAGAACCTCGCAAAGCAACGTCTATTGACGATCTTCAGTACATGAGCTTTGCAGAGCTGTTTAATAAAGAGAGTGGAGATGAGATGATGCCGACCTGACAACAGTAAGATGGCAGCCGTCATTTCCTGCACTCTGTTTCAATTCTTGTTGAAGCATTTATGGTGCTCTGGCAAGCCATCAGAACAACTTGAGCTATGGGATCAAGGAAGGAATCTCCTTATATAGCTGGTGACAGAAAACATGTGTGCTCACTACCAACTTTGGCAGTGTTCTGAGTTCATGGCGATAAGGAAATCTACATGGAATTTTCAGGAACACGCTCTTCTATTGTTCGCTTGAATTTGCCACTGGTTCAGCGATATACAATAATTTAGTTATGATTAGATCGAGAGTCTCAAAGGAGGAGATCTACATCACACTGAGATAGACTCTACATCACACTGAGATAGCCTGAACATCCGAACAGCAAGAGAATGATAAGTTACATTAGCAATCCACGGTCTCCTACTTCAAGCTCTTCTCCCTTGCCACTCGTTTCGATTACCTTCTCATGACAGAGGGAACAATCGATGCTTGCATGCATGGAGCTTCGTTGCCTTGTTCTCATTTTTGGAAGACTATGGTGAAGAGCACTCTTACATATGATGAATGGGCCTTAAAGCGAACATGGGGATAAGGAGTGTGTACCACAAAACGATATCTGATCTTTACGATGAAGATGAAGAGATAGAAATTTATAAGAAGATACTTTGCAGGAAAACTTAATTATCATCATTCAATGATTGACAATAGGAAGATTGAAAATGAGATTGGGATTGCGACTATATGATCGCGTGATTGTGATTGAGAGTGAGAGTGAGATTGTGAGGAGTGAGAGTGTGATTGAGAGTGCGAGTGTGAATGAGATTGTGATAGCTCAGGGGTGGTTGGGAGGTCGAAGCTTCATCAATAAACTATTTTTCAAAGCTATTGTATCAGGAAGGACGAGGCTTTATTCGAAAGCTATTGATTACATATGGAATTGTGACATTTAATTCATCAAGATAAGTTACTATCTTGTATTTGATTTTTCTTCATTTGACCCAGATGTATTTATTGCCATGTTCGAGTGTGCATGAAACTAATGTTTAGATATTTCTTTTGTATGTTTGAGTGTTCATCTTTATGGTCATGATGAGGAATGCTACATAAAATATGAATAGAATACCCGTTCAGAAGGCTTCTGAGTCAAGGATGGGGGGCCCCTGGAGGTCTACTCACTCAAGGAAGCTTAGCTCCATAATATTGATGACTCTTTACTTGACAACACCATTGTAACAAATCCTTAATATATTGATGTCGAGTATGTATAGGATGAAACACTTTAATTGTTTTTTGTGATACCTTTTTAAGACCATATATATGCATGTATGCACATGTGCATGTGTGTGTCTGTGTGTGTGTGTGTGTGTGTGTGTGTGCGCACGCTTGTAGCATGGGTGTTGTTGATACATCTTTTAACCATTGAAATAAGATATGTTCTTTTTTATAAGCTTTTGAAGCACTTCAAACAACTATGATATCAAATTAATTTCTACATTCACATCGATCATTCCCTAAAATAAAATCAAATCTATAATCATCACATGCATTCAATGTGAGAATGACTACAAGGAACTTAATCTTGAGCATGTCTTTGTATTTCACCATGCATTAAATTTTGTCTTTCCAAAGAATCCAAATTATGATATTTCATGGAGGTTCTACTTCACAACTACTTGCATCTTTACCCTCTATAAGTAAAATAACATGCAGTACTATGATGGTCATAATGCAGCTTGATTAGATAAATGGCAAGATGATAAGTATAGGCATCGTTTGGAGCATCAATCTACAGAACAATTTTCATATCCTAATCAGTAGAGAAATTATGTAACATGACCCTAGGCATGTCTAAAACTTGCAAGGAAAGTAAACGTGTCATTTGCTATCCATTTCAAGATTTCATGAGGGTATTAAGCATGTATTTCTAAGTTGTTTCACTTGTTTCTTTTTGAGTGAGCTATTTCGACAACACATTGCTTAATCTGTCACTTTTCTTCAAGCTAACATTAGAGTCTATTAAGTTTGTTAAGTTTGTTAAGTTTGTTAAGTACTCTTTTTGATATCTGAACCCACTAAGTATCTTTTCAGTTAAACTGCATATATTGTGATTTAATAAGTATCTTTTCAGTTAAACTGCATATATTGTGATTTAATGATCAAATCGGGATGGTTTGTTAAACTTCAATTCGTTTATGCATAGCTGCATGATTTTTCTTGATACATGGAAGTATTTCAACACTTTGTTCCATGCTTATAATGTATAATGAATCATTAAATGCTTCTCTCAATAAATGTTCTTGAGAAGTGATTCTCTATTGGATTTAATAAAACAAAGACCTAACCCAACAAAAGGTGCTCTTGAAATTGGGATTTAACATAAACAAGAGACTACGGTAATGCCAAATTACAAAACATTGCATACGTTGACTATGATCTCGAGGTGCCAAGGCTAGAATGAAAATGTAACGACGGGAAGATTCAAAGGCTAGGCATGACATCACTGGAAAGCATTTGGTTATTCATTGATAACGTTCACTCTATGATTTGTAAGTGATAGGTGTCATACCTACATGTTGAAGTACTCTTGAGGGACAACTATACTAGGGAAATTAACATCAAATCAAGATGCAATGGAAGTGATGCTTCTTTATCTGTAAATGTCAAAATGATCAATTCACAACCCATTTTGTTGACTGAATTCATACACAACGCATGGCTTTTGTCTAAAACATGGTGTGATGTTGGTCATGGACAAACAAGCATAAGTACCCCAACTTTAATCATAACGATCTGTATGGCAAATTAAGGAGCAAGGATGTGAAACAGGAATCCTTACAATTATTAAGATAATTTAACATATATACATGAACTTCTTGTACACGAGCATAAAGCTCTCTCCTAAACCACCGCATCCATGGATGACTATGATGCCTGTGTTCAAAAAGACCCTATAAAGAATGGTTTTCCCTCTTTTCACAATACATTTTGATGGTGATTCCAGATGTCACAAAATGACCATGCATACTGTCGCACAAGCATGATCCTTACAATCACTGCCATCAGACATTTTGAATTGTACATCCAGTTCATCGAGAGTTGACAGACAATCTGCACTCCATCCCCACACTAAGATTATAGCTAGTTGCTTGGAAATGGTTCCAAAAGCTCTTTTGTAGATCCCACCGATTGTAACAAGATAAGTCGAATTTGAGTGTCCCATCATCCTTTAGCCTTGCATTTGGGGCATACTAATGGTCCTGGCTAGGGCCAACAGGTGATGCCTCAAAGATTTCTTCTTCAAATGTGCACATATTGGGGACGTGTATCATAAGGCAGTAAAATCAGATGAACAATAGAGAGGCACTGCTCCCATGTGTACCAACACAGGCTTCGTTTTCTGTTCAGTCATCTGAATCTTGCTCACCTTCGGGTTTCACAAAACTCCTGATGTCAAATGGTCCAGAATTACCAACACAGGCCTTCCTGACAACATTATGGCACTTGTCTGGGAACTGTGTATAGCATATGGATAAGCAACTTCAAAATTGGATTAGCTTATAGGAAGCTTGAAATTCATCATTTTATGTCAGTCAGTTGGATCTTGCTCACCTTTAACATTTACAAAGCTTTTGATGCCAAATGGTCCATCATTTTTATTATAGCCTACAGAAAACCTAGAAGGCATTTTAAGGTCCTCTCTCCCTTTCAAAAGGGGCCCTTTATCGTCCTTCTAGGAATACAAGATATCCTACTTTTGATCCATTGCACTATAAATAACACATATGAAACAAGATTTGACCCATGTTCTAGGAGAATGTGCCAAAGATACACAGTCAATCTTACTCCAACTCCAGATGTACTTGGTTCTACCCCTTAAAGCCACTGGAATACCTCATGTGCCACTTTGCATGCAGCCACTTGCCCTGCAGGTGAGGAAACATCACTGAACAAAGAGATCAGCTTGTCCAGACACGCAAACACAATGAGCTATACTTCCATATCATCAACACATTAAACAATGTACATGCACACTAGCTAGATTGCTCATCATACATTATGATTGAGCAAACACCTGCCATATGCTGTTCTCAGGGGAGAGTGAGGGGGGGAGAAAGGAGAAGAAAAAGGGAAAAAGGGGAAGGGGGGGGGGGGGGGGGGGGGGGGGGGGGGGGGGGGGGGGGGGGGGGGGGGGGGGGGGGGGGGGGGGGGGGGGGGGGGGGGGGGGGGGGGGGGGGGGGGGGGGGGGGGGGGGGGGGGGGGGGGGGGGGGGGGGGGGGGGGGGGGGGGGGGGGGGGGGGGGGGGGGGGG
>MU264955.1:12500-15812 GCA_020310875.1 Ceratopteris richardii
GTCATAAGGTCTCAAGGGTAAACTCATTATAAAACCATATAACAGGAAAGGTCCAACTGAAGGATTATTGTGCTGATAAAGGACAAGCTCAGATTGCTCATTCATCCTGATAACCACCATGGTGCAAGAAATAAGGTGAGTATTACTATCCATAATATGTACGTGAGATACACCAAATCAAATTGAAACCTAACCACATAAAATGTAAATATATCACTGAAAATTTAGGGGGATAAAAGAGGAACATATGTTGTATCCACAGAAAATGTGGTAGATGATACAAAAGTAACCCTCAAGTCTCATTTCACCAATGGAAAGTCATATGGTGTAAATGAATAACACTGAGCACCACAAGCAAGAACAAAACATCCATTAATTCCCTACCTTCCGAACACCAGAGGGAGGAACTTGAAATACTTTATGCTGTTCGCTAGTAGAAACAGATGAATGCAATGGAAGTATCCAGTCCGATAAGGCACCACGAAAATGTTCCAGCAAAACTAATCTATTGATTAGAGAAAGAATATCTCCCATTCCCTGCAAGAATAGTTCAAAACACTGCCAATTCAAAACTTCCATTCATATAATAAAGTATCAAGAATAAAAAAGTGTGCATAGATATCGAAAAAAACACAGGTAACATACATACATTTATGCACGTACTTTCAGAAAGATGGATCCATATACTTTATTCATATGCTTATTATAGCGCATGCCCTAGCTATAAAGGGGTAAAATTTTCAAGGCCCTTCATCTCAAATCACTATAGATGAGGAAAAGGAATCTTATCTAGCTTTGGTACATTTACATGATGTATATAATGCATTGACTTCTTTCTGCACTGCATCACAATTCATCCTAAATCCCAAACTTTGCATGAAAATGTATGGAAAAGCAATAAACTGAAACCCAGATGCAACAATCCAAAAATGACTCTGCACCAATAGAAAATCACTTTTCTGATCCATTGCATTAAAGGGTTGCAGACTGAGAATCCTCTTCTTCAAAGCCATTCTAGCTCTTTTTATGGAAGAAAAGAGTGTCTATTCTATTGTATGATGCACCTCAAGAACTCATATCAATCATCTAACCATGGTAGGTTAAATATATACTTGATCTTACTGTACATACAGAGACATGAAAATATACACTGCTAACAAGATTCTTGGAAGGAAAAGATGTGTCGTGAAGAACCTTATACTTTCTAAAAAGAGCGGTCATTTTGATTAAGAAGTGCATGGGATCTCGACGCATGGACAAAGACCAGTAAAATGCTACTTAAAACCACCACACGGCTGATACCTTCTTCAAAAGAAACGGCACCATATGACATTCGAGATAAAACAGCAAAGAAATAATGCTTGGGAATCCAATGTCTTCTGATTTTCCATATTGATTTCTACTTCCTGCTTCCTAAAGAAGCAATTGTCCAGATACTTGGTTCAGCTGCTAGATATACGGATAAAAAGATGCAAAATTACAAATAGGGAACCTCCTTTCACTAGGCTTTTGTACAGGAATTCATGGTTGCACCTGAAAGATCTTTATGAATTGTTCGATTTGTCCTTGAATGCAGCTACCCCACATGAACACAAGAACTGAACTTTGGGATGAAGCTTTATGGCTAGGCAGCTAAATAAATGCCTTTAGTACAGCCCTTAAATATAAGGACATAAGCACCGTATGTAAGAAACAATGCGAAGTTAAGCTTCTCAACAAGTGCTGCATCCATAGAGCCAAAACTTTATGGAAAAGTAAGTAATGAAAAATATGGAATAAACGCAAGTTCAAGCTTCAGATTCTCATGTTTGCACAATGTCACACAACATACTGCTTTACACTGGACCATTTTGACAAGAAGACTTACAGGTAAAAAGACCAGAATAGCTCCTTTCTCGCCAGTCTTATCAATATATATTATCAGCTCTTCTAAAAGGTCAAAGTCAATCACATCCTCATTGAGCTTGCGCTGATGCATTCAGAAGATCCAGCACATCTTAGTGGGTATGATTTGCAGATAGTAAAAGCCTTAGCATTGCACCATAAACACAAAACACAAACCAGGCTGTTCTTTGTTGTTACACTGTAGCTCTGATATAACAGCTCATCAAAATGGGGATTGATTGCCTCTTCATCAACTACCTCATCATCATCCCAACCATACTGAACCAAATTTTGCCTTCCCCTGCTACTTTTGACAATATTCCGTAACCGTGCCTGAAATGTATTCAACGCAGATATCATGCAATCAAAAGAAAAGGCATTCAAAAGTACAATTTATTTGCATTACAATGCAAGATGGTATAGACTTGATTGACCTCCTATCAACATACATTCTTACTCATTTTAGTTGAGGTATTCTTTATTGCAGCAGATGAGTCTGATGCAAGATGGTAATCCAGCATTTCATATATGTCTTCCAGGTAAAATGTCTTAACAGGAAAGGTGCGTCCTTCGACTTTCACTACTGGACAGTTGCCAAAGTAGCTCGAAAATATAGTTGCATCCACAGTTGCAGACCTGTTACATACATATTGATGAATATACTTATATAAGTATAGAAATGTGAGAAAATTGAAGATAAGTCTAGAAGCAAGTAAAGCCACAGAATCACATTACATCAAGATGATCTTGAGAGGATGCTCTCCACGAATTTGCCTCCTTTGAAGCAGATCTTTCAATATGATTAGAAGAAAATCACCCTGCACAAAAACTTCAATGACCTTCATAATTTTAATGCATGATAATAAAAAACCATCTTGATACAGACCAAAATTGAGCGTTCATGTACTTCATCCACAATAACATGTGATACTCCAGTCAATTCACGATCCCCCTTCAAAGATCAACACAATATCAGAAAGACTAACTGAATAAGGCGGCCAAATAATACACCACATTGGACATTTTCATTTGGATCATAGGGCCTGGGAATCAGGGAAAAGGAGCTCCTGCAAGTAAAACTACACAATTGACACTGGACACTGAGACACGATTCTATGAACAACATAGTGAAGAGATCAATCACTCTGTTTCTTAGCAGATTAATCAAGCCAGCCATAACTTCATAAGTTCTAAATTATTTGAGTTCCTGACATAAAATCATAAACGAACAACAAGAAAACAATTAAGATATGAAGACATCTTCGAAAGGTCAGAGCCTCCAAATGAGGAATTCATGGAGTGGCAATGAGCCATACACTTGACAAGGTCATATCAGAGTCCAAATTGAGATTTACCCCAACTCAACGAATAAAATCAGCACTCAATCTCAAGGAAAGGAGTATGGTGCGTTCGATGCACATAAAGTGC
>MU264956.1:2500-5000 GCA_020310875.1 Ceratopteris richardii
ATTTTAGTTGTATCTCATTGTATTTGGGTACCTTGCCATTTGTGTTGACGACATGAGTTCATCCACTTTATTAACCAGTTATATCCGAATGAGTGCATCTCCATTTTATATTTAGGAGATACTCCAGTTCTCATTATTTTAGTTGTATCTCATTGTATTTGTGTACCTTGCCATTTGCTTAGGAGAACCTTATCCCCACTTGTACTTGGTTAGAAACTTGGAGAGCATACTTGATGCTCTTGGCAACTCGTTACAAAGTGCTCTTCATCCTCCTTCTCTACTTGCATATCTTGCATATCCGCTCCTCTCTGGGAATGTTTGTTGCTGTGCCCACCTCAACCTCTAGGCGATGTGATGAGACCCTCAACTGACCAATTACTACCCTCGAGCTATCAGGCATGTAAGTATCTATGAAGCGTGGTCGTTGATGAAACCGTATGTTAGTATGTCTTGGAACTGGTCTTGGTAGTTTGATAGTTTTGCTCTGATGTGGGGTGTTAGCCATGTCTGACTAATATAGAGCTTCCAAAGATCTTGCTTGAGCACAATGTTCCTCTCATTGTAGGAGAGGTGGATATAAGGTGAGTATGAGTCATATTGAAAGGACGGCAATCTCTCCATATCGAGTCCATGACTTTCAAACCAAGCTCTAACCTAAGTGTACTATGCTCTCTCATACCTTGACTCTGATATTTGTATAGATGCCTCAAATGCTCTACGTGTGAGTCTGTCTGTAGGAAGTACCCTCATCCTTTGAATAAAGCAAATAGTTTGGAATAGTGCATCTTCTACCATGGGTGGTGCAGCCCCTAATGATGTCATGTGGCAGTGTCTTTTTCCCCGAAAATAGCCGCACGATCATACACACTTCTACCCTGATGATGTCATGTGGCAATGTTTGTTTTCCCCCGAAATAGTCGCACGGTTATATGCACTTGTGGCCTCTCGATCGCACTCCACTGGGTGATTGTGAGGCCCTGGGCCCAAACTATCATTGCATATATCGTAGTTGGTGTGACTAGTGTGTCAAATAGCCAAGCCTTTGCGTGGGGCTCTTGGAAGTGTGCATGGTGACATCTCGGCTCTAACATGGAGAAAGGTGCATATCCTCATATGAGTTTGTCGGTGGCTGTCGTTCTCACGTTGAAGTGGTCAAGCAAGATCGTGAATGTGACTCCAAGGTAGACATAGGAAGTGAGCACCTCTACTTGCCGTCGAGAGTTGTGAATCCTGCTGCACATCCACCATTGGGGAGGTGTGGAAGATCATGACCTTGATCTTGCCAAGGTTTACTATCAAGCTAGATGGTGTTGTAATCCCTCATGTGACTTTGAAATCAGTACAATGTCATTGGCATATAATAAAATGTGGACATGTGCTCCGCACATGTTAGGCTACATGGTTCGGCCGTTTGCCTCTTGAAAGGGGGGGGGGGCGAGGATTCAACCCCTTCCTATGGGAGGACAGATGTGGGTTGTAGGCCAGTGTAAAAGCCGATTGTTAAACTAGTTGCCTTCACGCAATCCGTTCTGATAGTGTCGCTTTCGAGCAGTCTAACCCTTGCTTTCTGGGATACGAAAGGACAGATGTGGGCCCTAGGCCAGTGTAAAAAACCATTTGTTAAATCAATTGCCTTCCTACGACAAGACAGATGTGGGCCGAGGGCTAGTATAAAAACCAGTTGCGTTCGGGCAATACTGTCCCATAGTGTCGCCGTTGGGCAGTCTAACCCCTGCTTTGTGGGATACAAGGGGTTCAATGGGTACTATGCCTATTCACCTATACAATTGATCTTTCAATTTATTCAATCAAGGGAGATTAGGCTTCGATCGAACTTCGTCTAAAAAATAGGTGGATGTGTAGTTGCGAGGTTTGCACCCCCTCCTCCAGCTCGTCGAATGTAGTCCTTAATCTTGTTGAATGTAGTCCTCAATCTTGTCGATGTAGAGACCAAATAGAGTAGGGGGGAGTGGACAACCTTGCTTAATATCGATGGTGCTATCAATGGCCTCAAAGAATCCTCCTTGACACGGTACCCTCCAGTCACCTGATCATACAGTGCATACACGGCCCAAATCATCTC
This sequence comes from Ceratopteris richardii, assembly GCA_020310875.1. NCBI lineage: Eukaryota > Viridiplantae > Streptophyta > Polypodiopsida > Polypodiales > Pteridaceae > Ceratopteris > Ceratopteris richardii. The sequence continues at coordinate 4,584 of MU264956.1, forward strand.
AGATGGTACTCCTAAGCTCTGGAGGTGTCGAAAAAGCCTCTCTCATGGCGTTTTGACAAAAGCTTTGCAGAAGTCTACAAAGCAGCAATATTATCTCTTCTTCTGTACCTTTACCCCATCAATGCGGGAGCACACAATGAAAATGTGATCAATAGTGGAGAAAGCGTGTCGAATGCTTGCTTGGCCTTGTGCTCGTCGCCTCTCAGTCTCCGCATATGAGCTTAGCTTTGCCTCAAGTACGACCTCGTATGGTTTGGCCATGATGTGGTCCTTGGTCTAGGGTGTCTCCAGATTTGTGGATAGGCACAATTGTGTGCCTAGTCCACTCCTCTGGGAAACCCTCCCCTATAGCATGGTTGAAGGCATGTGCAATCAATGGAGCTATAGTTGAGGCTGCATAGATGAGATGCTCGCTAT
>MU264956.1:12500-15710 GCA_020310875.1 Ceratopteris richardii
TCAGCTTATGGAAGACATAGGGGGAGAGTGGGTGAAGTCTATCCTTGATAAAACAAAATTCATAGTGAAATTTGTCACGAGAAAGCCAAAAGTATTGAATATCTTTTGTGCCTACTCTTCTTTGGATTTTCAAAAACCTTCCATCACATGGTTTTATTACATGTATATAGTACTTGATAGAGTCTTTAGAGTAAGAAAAGGGCTTCTACGTATGGTCGTGGTCGAGGATGGATACAACATTCAGGATGCCAAGAGAAGAGACTCTCTCTTCACACTGTTCTCTTCATTTGTTATGGGAGATGATGATTTTTGGATGAAGGGAGAGACAATGGTAGTTGCCATTAAATTGGTGTATCGTAGATATAGAGGGAAGAACACTTGGCCTTGTATACGAGTACATTGGCCCTATACAAAAAGGCATGCTAAAAAATGGACTCCCTGACATTAAGTGAAAAGTTTTTTATTTGATAGTTTATTGAAACTAATTGATTCATGTTTTTTTATTATTTATGGAAAGATATCTTTATGTGATGCAGCGAGAAGAAGGTGGGATTGGTTTCATAAACCAATCCATGCCGTTGCTCATGTTCTCCATCCATTATAGAGAAGTGAGCAACAATTCATATATATTGAGCTAAAGGACAGTTGGATTGACTACATCACACAATGGACATGTGGTAATGTTAGTCATTTGTTGCAGTTGGAGAGTGAAAGGTTGCAGTTTAGCATGCAGAGCTACTTTGGACAGCCTATTGCACGACTACAAGTGAACGAGCTTGCTCCGATCATGTGGTGGAAGAAATATGGAGTGACTACTCCACGATTGATAAATACTTTTACCATTTGGATCTATTATAGTTTATAACATAATGTTTTTATTATGGGACTTAAATTCATAAAATTTTATGGTCTATTTTTTATTCATGAATCACTACAAAGATTGGCCTTACAATTTTTTTTCGCAAAATTATAGCATATGTCTTGCAGAGAGGAACTGGAGTCCATGGGCTCTATTCCATTTGAGAAAAAGGAATAGATCGATTCCTCAACAACTTGAGACATTAGTTTATTGCCATTGTAATCTCAAGTTGTTAGAGAATAAAGGGATCAACATATCCCCATTACAAGTAGCTTTAATAGAACTTTGAAACTATTTTATATTTTACAATAGAGTTTAGAGTCTAATTTATTCAAATAGATTGAATGTGAATTGGGATTTCATTTTACAGGTGAATCTTGATCTACGTGATATCGGTAAAGTCAAAGATACTCCTCAAATCCTTGAAGATAAGAGAGATCTTTGCCATGCTTGCGGAGGAGTCTTAGAGATTTGTACGATAGACTTGTACTTGCAAAGGGGTACGTACTGAAATTTGAATTATGTTTCATTATTCAAGAGTTTGATATCATACATTGTATTTTTTTTCTTATGTATATGCATTGTGTTATGTGAAGGTTATCTATTATTTCCGTTTACTAGTCGTCGATCACACAAGTATGTCTCTAGGCATGGTGGGCAAAGTCGTGGAAGGGGTGGTCGATCCTCTACCCCTCAGAGCGATCGTCTAGGTGTTGGAGAGGATTGAGAGCAATAGTGTGCTTCATCTTCTAGTGGAGACGATTATTTGGGATCCGAGGCTTCCCAAATTGGAGCTACATTCGGAAATACAAAGCCTGATAGTACATCTTCATGGGCTAGTACATTTGATAATGAGCCCATAGGCGAGGACTTTATTGATGACACTGCAGAGTTATTGTAGTTTGTATAGTGCACATTGTACTTTATAGACAATGTCCACTGTCATGTGCATAAAGGCTCCCGTGGTGCTATCGATGTCTCCGTAAGGTGTATCTGTAGTAGGTCGTGACGGATGATCCTGTTCCTCTCCGAACGAGAGAGGGTAATGTAGGGAGAAGAGAGGTCATACTGAAAAGGGGGGAGGTCGGTAATGCTCATGCCATGGTCTGCCAACCATCGGTAGGTTTGTGAATACCATACTCTCTCATGCCCTGTCTCTTCCAAATGTCTAGAGCTCTCAAATGCAATTGTGGTGAGTCGACTGATGGGGAGCTCTCTGACTCTCATAATAAAGGTCACCATATGAAAGAGGGCCTCCACCAGCATCGGTGGTGTGCCAAGCTCAGCTCGTATAATGTCATGTATAACGGAGGGCTTGCTGTGGAGCAAGCGTGAGATCATGGTGACTTGGGGCTTCTCAATCCGCGTCCACATCGATTCCGTGATGCTTGGTGCCCATACTACCGCTGCATACATCAATGTAGGTGTCACTAGAGTATTAAAGAGCCACCCCTTAGTCCGGGGCTCCTGAAAATGTGCCTGAAAGGAGCATCTCTCCAATCCAGCAAGCGCCGCGTAGCCTCGCGTCAATCTATCTCTCGCTGCCTCTGCCATGGAGAATACCCCTGTGCTTCCCGAGAAGGTGACACCTAAGTAGACATAGGAGTCCGCTACCTCTATCTGTCCTCGAGCTGCAGTGAGAAAGGCGCGATGGCGTACTGTCCTTGGTGTGGAAGATCATGACCTTGGTCTTGCCAAGGTTCACTGTGAGTCCTCTCTCCATGCAGAAGGTATTGAGCGCCTGTAAATGTGACTGCAGTTTCTCCTGTGACTTTGAAAGCAAGACAAATGTCATCAGAGAGAGAGAGAGAGAGAGAGAGAGAGAGAGAGAGAGAGAGAGAGAGAGAGAGAGAGAGAGAGGAGAGAGAGAGAGAGAGAGAGAGAGAGGAGAGAGAGAGAGAGAGGGAGGGAGGGAGGGAGGGGAGGGAGGGAGGGGGAGGGAGGGAGGGATGGGATGGGGGAAGGGAGGGAGGGCGGGGCCTTTGGGTTGGGGCGGGGTGAAGGAGGGGGGGAGGCGAGGGAGTGGGGTTTTTGGGGGTGGGGGAGCCGAGTGAGGGGTTGGTATGTTTGTTTTTTGGGGGGGGGGGGGGGAGCGGGAGGGGGGGGGGGGGGGGGGGAGTGGGGGTAGGGGGGGGGGGGAGGGGGGGGGGGGGGGGGGGGGGGGGGGGGGGGGGGGGGGGGGGGGGGGGGGGGGGGGGGGGGGGGGGGGGGGGGGGGGGGGGGGGGGGGGGGGGGGGGGGGGGGGGGGGGGGGGGGGGGGGGGGGGGGGGGGGGGGGGGGGGGGGGGGGGGGGGGGGGGGGGGGGGGGGGGGGGGGGGGGGGGGGGGGGGGGGGGGGGGGGGGGGGGGGGG
>MU264957.1:0-15706 GCA_020310875.1 Ceratopteris richardii
TTGCAAAGTTGTTACTCCTTTCCATGCAATGTTTAGTTCCACTAAATGTTGCTAGTCTTGCACTAATACCTAATTGTTAACCAAGATAAACACAATACAAGACACATAAGATAATCCACACACCTAAATAAGACAACATCAACACACAAGATACATAAAGTATGGTCAAAAACTACAATGCTCCATTATGACAAATGTGTAAAAGATAGTGTTATGCTCCAACTATTACAAAATATACTCAGAACTCATAAGTACCAAAAGAGAACAACTAAGGTAAGGGAAGATAAGGCTATGAAGAGGAATAGGCTGAAAAAAGGAACTCAAAAGAAAAACCTTTCACATAAGATTATGAGAGTCCTTCAAGCATATGAGCACACAATACCTCAAGTCCTTTAGACTCCAAAAGTGTAAGCCACACTCACTCCTTCAACTCTTCAAGCTTCCAGTTCAAGAAACCCCTCGTGTAAGAGAGCACATACCACTCTCATAAGAGACATATAGAGAATAGATCACCCTTGTGGTTGATGACTTATGAGCATCAGATCATGTGTCTATATAGTATGAGGAAAAGTATAAGCCACACTCACTCTTTCAGCTCTTAAAGCTTCAATTGCAAGAACCTCCTCGTTGTGTGTGAGAGAGCACATCCCACTCTCATAAGAGTAGCTCACCCTTGTGGTTGATGAATTATGAGCATAAGAGCATGTGTGTATATAGCATATTACATATGATTGGATTTCACTCTTTAGTTACTTTATGAATGTTTCATTCATCGATGGAAGGAGGATGGGACATTGTGCACCCCATAATCATACCTACTAGCCTTGCATTCTCCTCTTTAAGGATGAGTCTTCATTACACTTTGCAACTCTTGTGCTTAGAGATTGTGTTGCATCTTTTTTCGAAGATTTTGACTATTTGATTTATTATTTTCTCACATCTTCCATGCAATCCTTAAATGATAATGTCCATCTCATATTTGAGTTTACCTTCGTCTTTTCCGCATCTCCCCTTTCAGTAATTCTACATCTATGATCTCCTCCTCTCTTATTAGGAACTTATGCCTCCTACTTTCAAAGTTTTTGAAGATATCCCTCGAGTTCTGTATTCCCAGATGCACCGGTTTGTCAACTTCAGTTTGGACTTCTATACTTATATCTTCCAAAATCTTCCTCATTTGACTAAGCCAACTCCCATGTAGAGATCTTAATCACCCTCTTTCTTGTCATATTGCTTTCAATCTCAACTCTTCCACTTCTTTTGACAGAGAGCATTTATAAATTGATCTCTTCCAACCCCTTTCCTTGGATTCACACTACTTCGACTGCTGCTCTATGCAAAAGGCCATGGGATCAGCCTCCCAAAAACCTGACCTGAAGGGCAAACAGCCAACCTTACAGTACTGACACTGCACTGCTGTATGAGGCCTGGTATAGATGTAATTTTTTCCTTCAATAGCTCATCTTCCTGGTGTGGTAGAGATGATCAGCTGCCTTCATGCAAACCAGACGAAAAGACGGGAAAGATATGGGGAAGAAAGATCCTTTTTAAAGCTGTGTTCATCCATGTAGCAAATGGAAGAAGGCAATACAATAAGGCTTAAGTGCCTTGATCACGAACAATTTGCATGTCATTAGAGAGTATTTACGCAGGAAGCAAAAGATTCTGCATGAACACACCAAACAAGATTAAAAGTTTTGAAACTATGTGTGGCACTGTTTAGAGCATGTTTCAATCTAAGAATCAATTACTGTGATGTTGACTAAATAATGACAAATAAAAATATTGAATGAGAGATCTGGATAGGCCGAATTAAGGACTTCTGAAATGGCTGGAAATTGGCGTCCATGCACAGCATTGATAATCAGTGCTTAATGAATGGTTCCAGCAGCTTCCGGTAAGAACCTAGCTAAATAGGCTAAATAAGAAAACAAAAGCGTATCATACAAATCGGGGATTATAGATGTACATAAAATTACAAGGTATCACCCAGGATAATACAGCTAGCTTTTCTTTGATAATGTAAGTTGGAGTTCATCCTTGGCTTTTTGCAACGCCTCAGGAAGCTTCTCAGGCATTTTTCCACCAGCCTGCGCAAAATTTGGGCCGACCCCCAACCACCACCACTCCACAAATGGGCGGGCTATCATCCCAACAAACTTCCCAGCATTAAGCCCCTGTTCCACAACTTGGGACCAAATGATGCTACAATGCTCACTTTCCCTTCTCCCATCGAATTGCCAAGGACGACTGCACCCATATCACCCAGCATCTTACTTACATGCTCCGCTGCTGTCCTCAGAGAATCCACATCAACAGCACTGTCTAGAACTCCGACAACCAATCTAAAAGTAAAACTTTGTGTTAATGTTCATTTGGAGAACACATTGTGCATGCAATAGATTGATAGAATATGCATACCTAAATGATCCCACAAAAAGAGGTGAGTTTCCAAGGACCTCTGCCTTCATCATGGCAACCTTTGCTTGCAAACTGCTAGCTTCGCCACGAACAGACCTGATATCATCAAGAAGGACAGAAATCCTTGCTGGTAGATCTTCAGCTTTGACCTGGCCACAAAAAAAAAAGGAGCATGATGATGACAATAACCGCAATAATGATGTTACTGCTCAACAGCTGAATCAGCAGGTTGGGAGTCCAACACAATGTTGGAATCAGAGATTTTAAATAAATACAAAACAAGACTTTCATTAAAGAAATTAAAAATGACACAAGATAAAAGGAGAACCTTAACCCTAGAGTTGCTAATACCACTTGATGATGTAATCACCCAGATGAGGTTGACCATAGAAGAGTGGGACAAATACACCCTATGACATGTATGATGTATGTGAATCCAGGCAAGACCCAGAATCGCCTAGCAAAAAGAAGTGCAGCTAAAAACTTGTAGTAGTCAATAAGAAGACCAAGTAACGACCAGCCTCATTATGCATAGCACTGACAAATGACTATATTCACTCTAAGATTGTCAGTGCCCAATGGTAAGTGCAAAACTAGAGATGATTCCATGGCCACTCACGTCTCACACACAAACCCAGAGAAAGTTTGGTAAACTGAGTTTTTGCCATGTTTGATGCCATCCGTCTCCACCATAGTAAAGCTTCATACAAAAAGGAACAAAAGGTAAACACTGTTCAAAGGACAGGAGAAAAACACCACCTTCAAGATCTTTTATTTTCAATGATTTGGTAGAAATTACATCTACATTTAAAGGGCACTACACGATATCAAATATGGTAATTATTCCCCTTTAGGTGGTGGGTCTTTGTCTAGAGGAAAAATGAAAAGAGGGAGGAAGAGGGGGCAGCACAATATTGGTGCACCGATGTATGATAAAACACAGCTACATGTGTTAGATACCTCCAGCTATGTATAATAGACAAGGCCATAGTTGTCACTGACATTTTTCTGACTTTTGACTTCTGATGTTTAGTCAATCTCTGATGAATACGATAAAACATTTCTGATGTTTCCTGATGTGACTTTTTTTTATAAAATATCAAATATCTACACTATTTTGTGTTACATATTTCAACAACATAAACATTTTCTACACATTCATAAACAAAAAAACAGTAAAAAAAATCAATAGTGAGTTAACATTAACACACTGCACGCATAACACATGTCGTAGCCTGTAGGCTATAGCCAAAAAGCCTAATGAATAGCATGCCAAAAGTTGGAGAAATGTTGAAAATCAGCTGTGTTGTCATGATTCATTATGTATACAAACTAGCCACTACAATATGTATGATGTATCATATAAATGGTATAATATTATGATTTAAGAATATACAATAACAATAAATACATATAAATAATGATATTAAATGTTATTAATTTTAACGATGATTCATGATGATATGTCAACAGTTATATAATGGCATAATTTATATGTCAACAGACTACAGTCATTATGTATCATCATCATGTATGTCATATGATGGGACATACAGTATATTATGTATACTATACAGTGAGTTGTGACTCTCACAACTCGGTGTATAGTATATACTGTATACATATTGATATAATATACTGTATATGAACTTCGGTTATGTATCATCATCATGTATGTCATATGATGTGATATACAGTATATACAGTGATATGTATGTCATAGATGTGATATAACATCATCATGTATGTCATATGATGTGATATACAGTATAATATACTATACAGTGGTATGTATGTCATAGATGTGATATACAATATAATATACTATGACATACATATCACTGTATAGTATATTATACTGTATATCACATCATATGATATACATGATGATGATACATAACCGAAGTATATATACAGTACATTATATCAATATGTATACAGTATATACTATACACCGAGTTGTGAGAGTCACAACTCACTGTATAGTATACATAATATACTGTATGTCACATCATATGACATACATGATGATGATACATAATGACTGTAGTCTGTTGACATATAAATTATGCCATTGTATAACTGTTGACATATCATACATGAATCATCGTTAAAATTAATAACAACTAACATAATACATTATCATTTATATGTATTTATTGTTATTGTATATTCTTAAATCATAATATCATACAACTCACTGTATAGTATATTATACTGTATACATATTGATATATTAAACTATATATCACATCATATGAGATACATGATGATGATACACAATGACTGTTCTGTTGACATATTATGGCATTATATGATTGTTGAGTGCTAACATGTCATATATGATACATCATTAGCTGCACAAACTGACTGTATGAGGGCAGAGGCTATGGAGCTTGCCATTACTACTGTGTGAGCTGAGCTGGATGAGCAGCAGCTATAGCCTATAGCACTCTGAAGCAGTGGACTGGTCACTGAAGCAAGATGGCACCACTCTGAGGGAAGCACATAAAAACACTGGCCATTCAACTAGTAAAATGCCCAACTTTCAGGTTTTCCAGCACTCCTCGGTGGAAAAAAAGAACTCAACGTCAGGAATTAAATCTGGCATGGCTGTCAGGAACTACGCCAGCAATGTCAGTATAGCGGGAAACAAAGGGATGAGTCACAAGTACCGGCATACTCTCTTCCTGATCCGTATCTACCTTGCCCTATCTTTAAAGTAGTCCATGGTAGTGGGATACTTCCATACCATCTTTCTCTCACAATAACCAATCATTCAAAAATATCCGAAATCCCAAGACTGTAGAGCTACTAATCATCTCTTGGGCTGACTATCTGGTATAGTTCCCATCAAAAAGAAAGATCCATGTAGTCGAGACCTCTATGAAACCAAAAAGAGTACTCATTACACTCAAGGGACCATACTCATACAGGTAACACCCTCCAGACGTGTATCTCAAAAGCCCACCTCAACGTACCTAGTAACGCAGGTCATGTCGAGATAGGGATATCTAAACCAATATCTGATCATGTGCACTCCTAGTTGCATTAGGAACCATTCTACCTGACTTGCTGACTCGTAGCAGATTTTCACGTGAGAACCCCATTCCTGATCTTGCCTAATTTTATCATAGGATTTGATTTTTTAACTGGCATTGTCTCCTGGCAGCTGTTGTAGACTCTGTACTGGTGCAACTTTCAAGAGTATTAGGAGTATCTACAGTATTGCATAGTGCTATAATGTGTGCAACTATATTGATGTAGTGTGCATAGGTAGGTATGCATGTGACATGATGTGAATATATATACATGTGTGCAGGTGTAGGTAGATAATAATATATGTTTGTGTGTATGCAAGTATACATATGTATGTGTGTGTATGTGCAGGTGTGTAGGTATGTGAAAGTGTATGCAAGCAAGTTTGTGTCATAGTCACAGGGGGACGCGTCCCGGGACCCTAGGGACGCTGGGACGCCGTCCCCGACCCCAAAATTTCCGGGACGGAAAACGTCCCCAATCATTTTTTGAAACAGGATCCCGTCCCCGGGACGCGTTCCCGGGACGGCCACATGTGATAAACCCGATTTGGGATGGGGACGGATGATGGTGGATGCCAGAAATCGGAGAAAAACACTTCAAAAGTTTTTTATTTTTTTCACTAATGTTTGCACCCTTTTTGGAGGGCTTCTTGCCATGAAGCAAGTTGATGATGAAAGGTTAAATTGTTTATTAAATGGGAAATATATTGTGGAGTTTATTGCTGAAGGAGAAGCTTGCCTCTCTTTCAAGATTGGCTTCCAAAGGGGTTGTTAGTGCACCTATTAGTAGGGTACTAGCCTCTTTACCAGTTTAGCAGTAGAATATTCAAGAGGAAAAGAGAGAACTTTAGGAAGATTCCAATGAAGATATGGAACTCAATTTTTGTATAAGAATTGTTCAAGGATCTTTATTTTGTAACACTCTTGCAAGTAAAATGTTCAATCTTCAATTCCTATAGATGGATATCCGATATGTTCTCCAAAGCTCTTAACTCTTTACATCTTTTATCTAGCTTATGTTCATTGAGAAGAAGGATCGTGGTAAGATTGATGTAAAAAGCCATCAAAGCTTTTTTTATTCGTTATGCAATTAAAAGCAAAGGATACAGATTCTATGTTCCAAAAAAAGGTAATATCCAAAAAGAGGTAATATGTTACTCTCACGCAATGCATATATTGCAGAAAGTCACATTTTTTATAAGAAGACAGAGATTCCAAATTTCATTAAGGCAATGATTATGGATTTTTTAGACGGAATTTGGATTCTTACATTCAGTTATAAAGCGGGATGATGAACCTTCATAAACCTCTTGATGAAGGTGAAGAGAGAGTTCTATTACCTACATCAGTACCTAGTCCATCATCAGTACCTCTTGATGTTCCAACTTATGAACATTCATGACATTTTAGCACTATCTTCAGTTGAGAATGGACGAGCTAATGTTAGAGATACACTACAAAGTTCTATATGGAAGAAAGCTATGCAAGAATAGATTGATTCTATTCATAAGAATCAAACTTGGAAGCTTTGTGAGTTACCAAAAGGTAAAAAGGCAATTGGTGTTAAGTGGATCTTCAAAATCAAAAGAAAAGCAGATGGTACCATTGATAGGTATAAAGCAAGGTTAGTTGTCAAAGATTATGCACAAACAGAAGATATTGACTATGATGAGACTTTTGCACCTACTTCTAGAATGACAGTAATCATAACGGTACTTTCTCATGCTGCATTCTTTGGATGGAATGTATACCAGTTAGATATCAAAACTTCCTTTCTCTTGTTGCATTCTTTGGATGGAATAATGATCTTCATGAACATGTCTACATTCAGCATCCAGAAGATCTTGAAGAGACAAGTAAAGAGCATTTAGTATGCAAGCTTATCCAAGCTTTGTATGGTCTAACGCAAGCACCAAGAGCTTTGTATGAGAAGATAATCTTTATCTTCTATCTATTGGTTTTGAAAACTCGGATGAAGCTCCCACTCTTTATATTAAAGCTGAGAAAGATGTTTTGATTATTATTATCATATGATATGATCATGACAAGTCCCAAGGATTTGAACCTTCAATATTTTAAGCACAATTCAAGCATACATTTGATATGAATGATTCAAGTATTTTACATTATTATCTGCGGATTGAGTTTATGTACGGGAATGAGTGTATCTACATAACAAAGCAAAAATGCATTGAGAAATTATAGGAAAGTTTGAGATGATAGATTCCAAGACTATGCAAACACCTATGGATGTTAATGTGTCATTACAGGCAAAAACAAATTCAGAAACTTTTGATGCTACTTTGTATGATCAAGAAGTTGGTTACTTGATCTATTTATGTAATACACGTCCTTACATTGAGTTTGCAGTTTCTCAAAGGTTTTTCAGCTTCTGATTGGGCAGGTGATAAAGACTCAAGAAGAAGCACAAGTGGCTTTTGTTTCTTTCTAGGAGATTGTCTTATCTTTGATTCTCTTGGTTACCAAAGAAACCCTACAGTTCCCACATCTTCTAGTGAAGTAGAGTATAGGGTTGCCTTTAGAACTACACTTGAAGCTATTTGGTTGCAGAAAATTCTGAGTTATCTTGATGTTCAAGTTCATCTATCTATGCAGATATTTTCAGACAATCAGAGTGCTATTGCTATTGCAAAGAACCCTGTTCAACATGTTAAGACAAAGCATATTGAAGTACATTACTACTACATTGGTGAACATGTATCTAAGAAGCACATAGAACTACTCTACATACCTATAAGTTAGAATGTTGCAAGTATTTTTACCAAAGCATTATCCAAAGTCAGATATCAAAAGCTTTGCAGATTATTGAACCTTGTACCATTATGACATTAAAGGGGGACTGTTGGAACCAATGTTAGAATAGCACAGAACCCTAATTTCCAGCAACCCTAATTTTCAGTACTTCAACAAATTTTGGTCGCAAAAGCTCAAAAATTTTTATCAACCAATTAGATAGTACTTGAGGAAAGCTTTCATTTGGTATATAACATTCAGTCATCAAAGGTCAAGAACTGATAGAAAACCCTAGCCCTAATTTCCGCTAAAATAGGTTTTTTTACATTTTCTTGCTCCACGCATCATACGCATCAAGGAAAGCAAGATTACTTTACTATCTGAAGAATAAAATGAGGTGATGGCTATAATTCAAGCATTGAAAAGCAAAATTTTTGCATAAGCAAAAAGTTATCACAATCTTTAACGAAATTAGCTTTTCGAAAGTTTTGTTGCCATGCTTTTGCTTTCATGGCTGAATTCGTCGGATCAGCTGGAAAACTATATATAGGACCTACTAGGGTCACTTTGGTGCATCGTTGAAGGAGTGCACAAGGCTTACTCAAGACTTGGACGTATTCTACACTTGAGTCTTGGAGGAGGTGTGCTCTACATTTGGTGCAGCATTGGAGGAGGTTTTAGCAGCCAACCATCAGTATCTTGCTGAGTATTGTGCAAGCATCTCAGGATAAGGAGTCAAATTGTAGACATGCCATAAAGGCAAGAACGGATTCAGAGTCATTGTCATCAGTCAATAGTCCGATGTTCAACGATCAGTGACGTGATAAGGTTGGTGAGAATTGTGGCAGTGTTTGCTCCGTGGAGTTGAGTTCCTAGACCGGCGAGGATTAACAAGAAACCCTCAAGAGTTGTCTATAGGAGGACAATAAATCCGATCAAGAGTATAGGAGTGTGTGAGTTCACGAAAAGGGCTTCATCTATTATGGTTGTGAGCCTGATGTGTATATGAGATATGACGTGAAGGCATAGGGGAGGAATGATGGTGACAGCGATCATGATCGTTTGTCAAAAGTCATTGCTAAAACAGGGTTTGACGTGGAAGATGATGCAGAAGAGTTAACAATGTTGTTTGAGATGCACGACAAAGTGCAATTTCTTGCAGAATAAGTGGGATTGAAGTAGGAACAGACAAATGGGCATGTGCCCTCTGTGCAAATATAAACGGCTGAAAAGAAAGAGGCAGGGTTGATAACAATACTACTGCTTGAGTTTCCTTTGGAAGATCGAGCCCTACCAGGAGCATATCATCGAGTTTGACATGCCAGTTTTGCATAAATGTCTTAATTGAATCCGACTCCGTCATGTACACCAACATTAATTGTTTCAAGCAATGGACTTGATGTGCCACTAAGTGTGATTCGTATGTGGCTTCCAAGTGCTTCCAGATTTCATGTGCAGTCTGAAAGACGAACCATTTGCTTCATAGGATCCGTCATATGTAGTAGAAGTTCCAAGCATGATGTGAGCTCCCATGTCTTCACAACAGCAGCAAGAGCAAGGTCCGTCCTATCAAGACATGCTTCAATCCTATCCACGACAGCCAATGGCACCATTTTCTGTAGTATCATTCTCATGGTCAACTTCCAAGGTTGGAAGTTGTTGGCATGTAATTTGTCAATCTTGTAACTTCGTGAGGTCACGGCCTGATCCATAGTTATCGAGTATTTCTTGCGGCAACAATCACATGTAGGAAGCACAAGGGGCGATGCTTAGACACAACGGCCTCTTGATACCATGCAACAACGCTTATGCAGATTCCACATGCCCGTAGGCACACGTATATCAAGAACAAACTCACACAAATAACATAACATACTATATTTATTATTACTTCATGGTGTATAAGTAGATTACTCTACTTATACGGGCCACAACCCTTTTGACTTTCACATGTGTCTGTTACTCAGCGCCAACATTTCTTAGTGTCAATGTATCCTTCCCTCCTCAACTGTCGCCTATAATCGTGGGTTCTGTTAAGAATTGCAGCTTGCTATGTGCTAAAGACTTCCATTGTAGGGCAGCTCTCTTCGACCCAGGCACCAGCTCATGCTCAATCTTCTCGAGTTTGGGAACCTTGACCCTAGGAGAAGATAGTACGCAGCTCATGTTGCTGAAGATTGGCATAGAACGGGCTTTCTCCCGCCGCCACATGATCATTATAGGGGTTTCCTACTCGGTTAGTCTGGTCCTTCTCATTACATGTATCGTTATTGCGATACTAAGAAAGACGAGAAAAGATAAATCAGTGGATGATGACAACTTTATGTAGGAACTACCTCAGTTGCCAACATGATATACTTACAAGGAGCTCCATGAAATAACTGGTGGTTTCGCAATAAAGCTGGGAGGGGAGGGGGAGGGGGGAGGGGGGAGGGGGGAGGGGGGAGGGGGGAGGGGAGCTCTTTTAGGGAGCGCTACCTTTTGCTGCCAAGGTAGCCGTAAAAAGGCTTGAAATTACCAGTAAGCATAGCTTCACCCAATTCCGCTCGGAGGTAGCTAGCATTAATATCGTCTCACATATGAACCTTGTCACCTTGTTGGACTTCTACCATTCAGTGGAAGGGAAACTGTTAGTCTATGAGTAAATGACGATGGAGTCCTTGGATAGGTGGCTGTGGTACTTCTAATGTTAACTTGCTTTATCCATGTAATCATAATGTCATTGGTAAGTTGTCTCCTTGTACAATCAATCATCAAAAGGACTCGTGGACAAGTTGCGCATATCCATTTTTGTGGGAAGTCCCTAGATTGAAGCTTGCAAGCGCATTCTTTCATATCCTCCCAATCCACTTAGGTTTCACCAAACCCGTATGTGCTTCTTGCATATCCTCTTCATTGATCCACGTTCTTCAAATTGAAGATTGCAAGAATATCCTTTCATATCCTCCTAATTCCACTTACGTTCCACCAAACCTTGGGTACTCCACAGCCTACTCTCCCTCAATGAATGTGAATTTTCGGCCCTTCAAAAATTATAAAACAATGCGAAACACAATCATTTCGGTTAAGCCAGAGTGAAAAACAATCCATTATCGTGTGCGAATTCCTTAATGTTGCATATCCTTTGAAGAGTCAAAAATCAGTAGAATATCATCAACATAAGTACCACGAGATCCATGTTCTTGCTTGCTTCCTTTCATACTCGACCTTGGAATGGAGCAGAAACTCTTATCAAGCCTCCCATTTGAGCCCTTTCGTAGAGTGAACACACTTCAAAGGTATGAGATCCATCACAACTGCACGATTCTCCCCCCACTAAAATACATACAAATCCATAATTCCTTATATGAGCACTAATGTACCCCCATCTGCAAGCAAACAATAAATCTAGCTTTGGCGATGGTGTCAAAAACTTTGCCAAATAGTCGGGGATATGTGGTGTAGTGGTAACACTTTGGACTCTGGACTGTGAGGTCCAAGGTTCAAAACCTAGAGTGTGGTGTGATGTATATAAGCCCTAGAAAGTGGGGGACAAGGGGGGTCCCAAAGGTGCATGAGTTGTTCATTTCAAACCTTCAAGCCTAAATGGAAGACCAAGTCGATGACCGAACTTCCAAAAAAGAAAAAAAAAAAGCTTTGCCCAGTTCCAAAAATCTATGACAAATCCATCTGCTATATGACCATCGCCTCTCAATGATGTCTCAATATGTCCAAATTATGTTATAGAGAATAGAGAACCCCTCCCAGTGCTTGTATGTCTGCCATGTTGCTCATATGCCCTTTCTCTAACCATGAGTCTTTGTTCAAAGAATGGATACATGCCAACATGTGACCAATCACAAGAGTTCATTGATTCTCAAGCTACATAGGGTCCCTTGTGTTCAAAGTACATGCAATAGTAGATAAACCTGAGGTCTGAAGTACGTCCTCACACATAGCAATGGTTATTTGATCTCCCAATCATAATCCTACCAGTGGCCAAAAATTTGCCATTTCTGGGCACCACCTCATAGATGAGAATGAGATGGCTGCCCCAAGGACACATACAAGATGTTGAATGTTTACCCTGAATTTCGGCAGAAGTGGTGTCCAAGGAGTGTAAAGGTTTAAAAATCTCCATGTCTCACTAAAGTCCTGACTCCTGGTAAAGTTCATGCTCCATCTATGTAAGGTCACTTAATCATAGGAAGGAAATATGGCATTCAAACATACGGACAAAAAGACATAGGACAAGACTTCCCTGACAACCTCCACCTACTAAATTTCCAGATGTTCAAGTTTTTTACCACATACAACTGAAATGTTAAGTTGGGCTGGATTTCAAGAAACAATGTACCAGCATCCTCATTTCCTCAGGCCAAACCAATTCAACGAACCTGTCTGCTTCATTCCCAACCTTGGACCAGTGCAACCTGTCCCAAGGGCTTGAATCAGTCATCCCCTGTGACTATGCCCCAAACATAGCCTAAAGAAGCACACCACCATGAGAGCTCTCGTCAAATAACATGGAAATTTGATTCTACCAAGTTCATCAGGACACTGATGGTGATATCAGAGCATCCCCCTCAATACAAAGTCTTAATCATAGTCTAGAGGCATGAAATCTTGCACATTAACATGGTAATGTAGCCACAAGCTCAAATGAATCAGCTTCTGAGAGCCTGAGACAGATACTAAACAAGTTTAGAGGCAGATTTAAGTCTTGGTTGTGAATCCCAACCTAAGAAATATACTTGAAATACTACCATAGTAAAAAAAAACAAAAAAAACCTCAACCAAGAAGTATAAGCATGCCAATCCTAGGTATATTGAGATGATACCAATGCTCTTGAACATTCTCAAATAGCAAGTTCAGAGATGGCACATAAATCACTTCAGGCCATTAAAAAACAATTATAGAAAATAAAAGGTAATACCTTAAGCAACGATGATAACTGTCTGACAACCCTATCCCTTGCAATCGCATATTCCACAAAAGCAGGTCCAGCAACAGCTTCAATACGTCGAACACCAGATGCAATTCCTTGCTCAGAAATAATTCTAAACCCTTGAATTTCAGACGTGTTGGAAACATGAGTGCCCCCACAGAGCTCAAGGGAGATTCCAGGTACTTCAACAACTCTTACCTGTACAAATTAACAATTTACCATTTATTTCAAGAATAGCAATGATAAAAATTTCTTGTAGGTATCACTTAAAGTTCTTTGAGACACATCAATGCTAGTTTTGAGTAACAGCTTACCTCCTCCCCATACTTCTCGCCAAACATTGCAATGGCACCTGATCTCTTAGCATCAGTCAGGGTCATGACTCTTGTCTGTAGAGACACACCCATCCCAATCCATTCGTTGATAGAATCCTCTATTTTTGAAATTTCATCTTCAGTAACAGGCCTTGAAAGGTTGAAATCAAACCTCAACCTGTCAAATGCTACTAATGAGCCTGCTTGAGATACTTCATCTCCAATAATCTTCTTCAATGCTGATTGCAAAAGATGTGTGGCAGTGTGGTGTGCCTGTATCAGTAACAACTCCACTATTTCAAACTAGAACCTTATATAGAAAGCCTAATGTCATGACACAAAAAAAGTGATCTATAAAAGAAATTCAGTAACACATCAATAAAATATCAACAACAGCATTAATAATGCACCAATCACTTGCAGACAAATTACAAAGTCAAACACCCCTATAACCATATGTCCTATGATATTTCTCTTTTCCCCGTCAGCATTATAATCAATAAGTGCATACAGCACTTCTGAGCTTAGCATATTCCAACAATCTTAAACAAATATTTGGTATCAGGATGACTCATACTGCAGAGATAGAGTTAAGGTGCTAAAAGGGCTCAATGAATGCTTCATATACAAAATGAGGTACAACATGAGGAAGACACATGACAAGCTAAAAAAGCACATTGGGCTCATTTTTAGATGGTTTTTATGGCTGCTCCACGTCATTTGTCATCACACTCATGCCTAACTTTTGTTTCCTTTTTAATCACTTTCACACCTTCCAAGAGCTTAGTTAACTTACTCAAGATCATCCTTTTCGATGATGTGGAATGGATTATTTGTTGCATATCTCTACGAAAACATCTTTACATCATAAATTAACAACCCAAACTTCAATAAGATGTGATACATAGGATCAAGAAACCATCCAAATCTTCCCTTTCTTTTAAATGATCTACTTTATTTCTTTTTCAAAGCTTGATGAGATGATCATTGTACTTACCCTACTCTACTTCTTAAAATCTACCAAATCAGCTTGACTACTGCAAGTTAAAACTTGAGTGCAACATGCGTGTGCATGAGAAGAGGAGAAGGAAGCAACATATAGAGAATCTCATGAACATGTATTATCCCCCCTTTTCCTTTCTTCTTCGCTTTCACTCACCCCCCCATCTTTTATAGTTGATGACATTGTAGCCTTTAGATTGTATTAGCAGTATGCACTATTATTTGTTAAAGTATTAATGCTATATGATCCTTAATTATTACGACTATACAAGCCACTCAAACTTATTGTTTGTGCATGCAGTCTCTCTTGGATCACTCACACAATTCATACAAGGACCTTAATTTACAATTCCAGCTTCATTTTGTATATCTTTAGAGTGATTCTAACTTATTACTCTCACCTAGGGAATGATAAATGCTCTACATCATTATTCACTTGCATAAGCAATTAAAACTTCTGAGCAGTTTGCAATTATATGGGTCAAAACCATTTTCTATTGTTAATGCATTGTTAATGAATTCTCATCTCACTGCATTAGCAACCGCTTTTTCATGTTTACTTTGTGATTAGAAACTAACTCGCTTGTAAAACCGTATTACTTTGATTGCATTTCTGTGTCACTTCTTATATATTTGTAGTTTTAAGATTTGTTGAGATCCTTCTGTTTTTATAAAATGTCCTTATTTCAATCACTGTGTTAGGGCCTCTGTTTGTCACTATACTTCCGGGCCCTTTCACAAGCTCAATGGCACCTGTTTCTATGTCATTGGCTAACCTCATTGCCATTCACCACTAGAATTACTGAATAACTACACTTTTTTCCCTTCTTTTTAATTTAGGAAGAGGGAAACAATAAGCTGAACTGAAGACGATTTTTCTTTTTCTTTCTTTTTTTCTTTCTCTTTTTTTGTTGTTGTTTTTTTTTTTTTTTTTTTGGGGGGGGGGGGGGGGGGGGGGGGGGGGGGGGGGGGGGGGGGGGGGGGGGGGGGGGGGGGGGGGGGGGGGGGGGGGGGGGGGGGGGGGGGGGGGGGGGGGGGGGGGGGGGGGGGGGGGGGGGGGGGGGGGGGGGGGGGGGGGGGGGGGGGGGGGGGGGGTGGGGGGGAGGGGGGGGGGGGGGGGGGGGGGGGGGGGGGGGGGGGGGGGGGGGGGGGGGGGGGGGGGGGGGGGGGGGGGGGGGGGGGGGGGGGGGGGGGGGGGGGGGGGGGGGGGGGGGGGGGGGGGGGGGGGGGGGGGGGGGGGGGGGGG
>MU264958.1:5000-12500 GCA_020310875.1 Ceratopteris richardii
GTAGCGTTGCACGGATGGATAGAGAGTGAGAGAGATAGAGAGTGTCACCAAGATGGGTTGTTGTGCAAACTATGGTGAGAGACTGCAATACATCAAAGAGACAAGGGATATATATATATATATATATATATATATATATATATATATATATATATATAGTATATATATAATATATATATTATATATATATATATATATGTATGTATGTATGTGTTGTGTGTGTGCATGTGTGTCAGAGTGAGAGCGAGAAGACAGGGAAGGACACATCTAGAAGGTTTGAGTGGTGTAGATAAAGAGGGGAGAGAGAGAGGGGGGAAGAGAGAGAGAGAGGGGGGGAGAGAGAGAAACGATAGACAACATCTATTGTAGGGCCTTATCTAACAGGATGCATAGGTATAGTGTAATTTTGTGTCTATTGTGTGTCTCTCTGTCATGATGAACCAAATATTTATCACACTAGACAATAATTTCTATACGATCTTGTCTCTCATCTATAGGGGAGAGATGATAGAAAACTATCTCTCATAAAAGTTGTCTATTTTGATCGCTAGAGGAAAATGCCTACTTTGTAAAAAGATTCATATTTTCCTTGATGTGCATGTGATTAAGACTACTAATTGCATACTTGTTTTTACCACACACTACACTTTTCTATCTATCAAGAAAGATAAATGTCTTTATCCTAGGCTGGGTGCACAATTTTATCATACCTTTTGATGCTGCTACTTGTCATGTTGATGCTAATGCCTACCACAAAGCTTGATGAAAATAGAAAACACACAATGCACACGCATAATCTCTCTCTCTCTCCCTCTCTCTCTCTCTCTCTCTCTTCCACTCTCTCAAGAATAAAATGAAGGGAATGCAATTTAAAAGGGAATATGACAAGGAAGGTGAAATTTTCATAAAGATGAAGATGGAGGTAGCGGTGAGAAGGGATGGTAGGGATGATGGTGAAGAATGTAAGAAGGTGAAAACAAGAAATTTACCTATGATTCCGATGTCAAATCTCCACGTCTTACCATCACATGCGGGTTCTCAAAGCTCTGTCTCTAGGAACAACTCCAAAGTTTGTGTCACTCTAACACAATGGTGAGCATCAATGTGAGAAGATCCACCTCGTAATCCGCAATCTATGGTGATGCGACCTGGTGGGATGACCTTCAGCAAGTGAACACACATGTGGGTGAGTGAAATCAGACTTACATGCACAAACATACACATGTGCACATACAAGGTAAGACAAAGAGAGATAACAATGGAATCATTAATTATTAAACTAAAAAAAAAGTTTAGAGTTCTCAAGAGTAGGTTTGCTCTCCAACTAGCTTACCCCAAAAATGAACCATCAAAGGTCTCTTTATAGATTTCTTACTAACTTTGGGCTTGTTTAGACCAAGCACATGGCTTACAAAAAGCAGGTTCACTTACTCATTTGGAGGCTCAAACGGGCTAAAGAATGTATGAAATTTCAAACATACATTCTTCAATTCCTCAGGCTTGAGGAATCTTGGGCTTGAACAAAAAAAAGTCTATTCTACCAAAAACTAGACTTAGAATGAAGTGTTGTTGTATATTGGATGTGTACAAAAATGATTGGCCAACTCATGAGATCTTCATTCGCTTCCTTGTCTCCTTGGCCCTCCTTGACCTTCTCTTTGACTTTCTCTCTCTGGCCCCTTTTCCTCATGCTTCATGGGCATGTCAAGCATCCTTGATCACAAACAAACACAAATGGCTCGAATGGTGAATTTGGTGACTCAGATAACAAGGTATGCCAAGGTCTATGCCTTGCTCACCACCTTAAAAGCCTCCAAGGTAGGTGTGGGTGGGAATTATTAATCTTTTGATGAATTACTAACTCATTCACCTTTAAGATTGTTTGATACCAAACTCGTGAGCTAGATTGTTAGGACTACCACTCAGTAGATATGTGAATCTCCTACCCACCGTATGCCTCTATATATAGCCCTTGATCAATGATAACTAGAAGATTAACTTAAGTTGACGTGCATGTACAATTTGCAACTCTCATTTCAAACCCTTCACTAGAATCCAGTAGTGGTAGGTGTACTAAAAAATCGAGTTAAGTATCTTTGGGCACAAGTTATCTCACGTTAATTGAAGTTCGAAGCCTCTAGAGCTCTTTGAGTAGATGCTTGCCCCATGATACTCATGGGGTTTGAACCCAAGATCTCCTCCTTCCCATCCTTGAGACTTAACCACTATGCTAAGTGAAGTTTTATTTTAGAGCACATGAACCTATTCTTAAGTGTAGTATGAAGATATTTAATCGTAGATGAGAATGAAAAAACAATGTTTGATTTATGACCTTTTCGAACTAGTGAGATGTTGATATCATAAAATCACTTTATAATAGCCTGTACATATGTGTGTAACCCTAAGGAGCCACCTAACTGTGTATATTCACTTGGTACTACATTTAGTACTCTGTTGTTCTCCTAGATTCTTCTTCTTCCTTCTATTGTTCCCATGCTTTCACAAACCTTAAACTCCAACAATTTGTATCACAACAAGTATCCAATTTCTCTAGTGTAGTGTGGACATCTCTATAGTCATAATCTCAAAATCACACAAAAATCACTAAGCATATTGAGGGTGATAAGGACTATGACATTGACTATGCAAGTGGTTTTTTCCTTTATGCCAAGCACATATACAACAATACAAGTATCTCAAAGCTTGCTAAATGTCTAGAAGAGCTTGAATATGTATTTTTGTTCAACATTCTAGGATACAATCAATTTCCGCATCAAGGTATTTAGTTATGTGGCCATGGCTAAAAACTATGGATGTATTCCATATGTTGGCTATTGACTATAATCTCCATGGTACCAATTGCCCATTGTGGGTTTACATTATGTGACATGTGATGGTTGCAAAAATCCTATGGAGTATTGTGGAGGGTGTTGAAAATACATACTACACGTGCAAATATAGTAATTAACGATAGAGAGCAAGTTCGATGGGATGGCAAAGATGCATACAAACATGCATTGATAGCGTTGTCTATCAAACATGCCATTCTTTCTCACATTTACTCCCGCAAGACAATACAAGATGCTTGAGATACTCTTATAACATTATGCTAGGCAAGCAAGTTCTTGATCTATGTACGTATTACATGGTCCTTACATTCAACTTTCTCTCTCTCAAATGAACGAGTTTATGCATAGACGAGGTCTCAAAAGTACCTAGGTGGTTAAATGCGTGTTTTTTTACTTATCATGTACCTCATGTATTCGCTCGATTTATCATAAGGAGGGAACATTATCGCCATGTTTATATACTATTTCTTCTCGTACTCTGATTAGGTTCATTGTTCTAAAATGTATGTGTCCACAAGTGGTTTTCGCTTCACGATTGGCAGCTTGTGCATATATTGGTTAAGCAAGAAGTAGCATATTGTATCCACATCTTTTCATCTTTTCATGAGGCTAAGCTTAGGAAGGAAGTTATAGCTACGGTGGAGTGTGTGTGGCTCTCATGGTTGATGAATAATTTGGGTGATTTGTCGAGTCCTAAAACCATCCTATAGTAATAGTACTTAGAATCAGAATGCGTTGACATTTGGAGGGAACATAACCCTATGGACCATTGAAACTAGATGCTTATGTGGAGTGCTTTTTCTTGTAATGTTTCGTCCGTCTAACCCTTGCTTTGTGAGATACCGAGATGCTTTGTGAGATACCGAGATGCTTTATACCCCTTTCACTTCTTCTTCGTGTGTAAAGTACGAGCCAAAGACCTGTCGCCTTCAAACCCAAAGGCCATGCATTAAGCATGGAGGTGTTTCAGCAGCCTTCTTCACTAAAAACATCAAATCCACAAACTTTGTCAGATTTGCAGTCCACTACGGTTTTTGTCTCCAGAAATATGGCTTGAGAAATTGTCGGGTTTTGTCGACTACGGCTTTTGCAGTCGCCCTCCCGACGGCAGCCATTTCTAACGTAAAAGGAAGCGCACGTTGATCTGAAAGCACTCGAACCAGATTTCTCAGCCACTTGGGTTGTTATCTGCGTTCAGTTCTGCTTCTACGATTGCCCTCTCATTCGCGTTTAAGAACTCTATTGTGCAATGGCCCGTACTAAGCAAACGGCCCGCAAATCAACAGGAGGCAAAGCTCCCCGCAAGCAATGGCCAGCAAAGCTGCGCGCAAGTCGGCCGTGACCACTGGCGAGGTCAAAAAGCCTCGTCGTTACAGGCCGGGAACCGTTGCGCTTAGGTGTGCGAAATCTCTCCTGATGTCTATTGAGTCTTCTCTTGTTTGCGCGAGTAGCAGTATTTCATATCTTGACGTCAATCTACAGGGAAATCCGTAAATATCAGATCAGCACAGAGCTCTTGATTCGGAGGCTTCCGTTCCAACGACTTGTTCGTGAGATTGCCCAAGATTTAAAGGTATGACTCAAGGGTTTCGGGTTTTCTTGCGTTTCAATTCTCCTTTCTCGGTATGAACAGCGTATTTCTAATTATTCGTCAACATGCCATTTCGTCAGACGGACTTGCGCTTTCTTGTGTGCTATTCACGCGATAAGGGTTACTATAATGCCTAAAGATATCCAGCTTGCAAGGCGTATCCGTGGCGAGAGAGGTTGATTGCATTTTCATTTCATACACACGGGAAGGAGCTCAAGCGGAGTGGGAAGGTGCTCCTTCAGCATAGTGAGAGGATTAATGGTAGTAGCAGGGATTCTTTTGTCTGTAAAGAAAACATTTAGGTGTGCGGTAGCTTATACTTTATGACTAGGGATTCTTTGTGTATACAGACTAACGACGGTGCGAAGCGTTGCATCTTTAATCTCTTGTTGGAAACGCAATCAAGCTTGTTTTAATGCTCTCATTTCTCTCAGTCGAACAAGTTGTTACATCTTATCAGAGGTTTTTCTTACGATTTATCAGACAACCGTTGATGGCTGATAAGTGTTGATGTTTTTCATTGTGAGATCTTATAACTGTGCGTGGATCTCCGGGAATTCCATGTGCACATCTTATTCCATCACGAGGAGTTTTTTCTGTACTTGCAAGTTACACTGTGTAACTAGTGTTCTACCCTTTCCTCTATCGAGTATCTCCAATGAGTTATGGGGAGTGTTCATTGCCAAGGATGCTCTTAACAGTTGCAATTCGATTGTATTGTTTTTATCTTCCTTCCACTAGCAGCTCTCAATGACTCGTAATAATATGTTTATGTAAAGTTAAATGGTCATATTGTATCTGTTGCACAACTTTGGATTAGACATCGATGGTAGAGATCTTTCTTCCGAGAAAGGCGAGTGCTTAGTGGTTATCCAGGGATTTGAATGCTCTCTATATACTCTTATCACTTTGTATATGATTTTATGATCGTTTCTTTCACTATTTGTAGAAATTAGGACTTCTTGAGAGAGAGAGAGAGAATGGAGCTTGGTAAAATGGATGCATGCACGTAATTAGTGAAGAGAGAGAATCCCTGATGGCATATAGCATATGTGAATCCTAATTATAGACAAATTATAGAGAGGATGTCAGAGAGAAACACAACAAGTGAGAGAGAGGAGAGAGAAAGATAGAGACAAAATGGAATTCAACACAATTTTTAAGACGAAATGGCGATACGATTTTCAGTAGACTACAGAGATGATTTTCAGTAGGCCTACACTCATGTCATAGATTTAGTTTTAATAGGTTGTATACATGTGTCTAACCCTAACGAGCATTTATCTCTCTACATTCATCCCCTTTCTCTCTCTCTATCTCACTATCTCTCTATCTCTTTCCCCCTCCTCCTCCTTCACTTTCTCCCCCACCTCTTTAATTCCATCTCTCTCTCTCTCTCTCGGTCTCCCCTCCTCTCTCTCCCTCTCTTTCTGAGAGAGAGAGGAGGGGAAGGAGAGAGAGAGAGAGGGGGGACAAAGAGATGGAGAGAGAAAGAGAGAGAGGAAAGGAGGGACAGAGAGAGGGAGGGAGGGAGGGAAGGAGAGAGAGAGAGAGAGAGAGAGAGAGAGAGAGAGAGAGAGAGAGAGAGAGAGAGAGAGAGAGAGAGAGAGAGAGAGAGAGAGAGAGAGAGAGGGAGAGGAGAGAGAGAGATTAAGAGAGATAGAGAGAGAGAGAGGTGGGGGAGGGAGAGAGGGGGAGGAGGAGAGAGAGGGAGAGATAAAGATAGAGAGAGAGAGAGAAAGAGAGAGACTTTCTCTATTATTCCAAAGATTCCGTACATAGGGGAAAGCTAGATAGATAGATAGATAGATAGATAGATAGATAGATAGATAGATAGAGAGAGAGAGTGGGAGAGGGGAAGGGGGAGAGAGAGAGAGAAAGAGAGAGAGAGAGAGAGAGAGAGAGAGAGAGAGAGAGAGAGAGAGAGAGGAGAGAGAGAGAGAGAGAGAGAGAGGAGGTAAGGATAGGAAAGGAGAGGGAGAGAGATAGGGAGGGAGGCAAGGAGAGAGAGAGAGATGATGGGCAAAACAATCTTTATACAATAATTATAGCATTGCAGAGATGGATAGATAATGCTTCTATGCTTAGTCTAGAGAGCAAAATAGAGAGATAGAGAGAGGATCAGCAAAGATGGTTGTTGTGCAACTATTCTAAGAGATTTTGATACATTAGAGAGAGAGACAAAGAAATAAAAGAGTGAGAGTGAGAAAGGGGAGAGAGAGAGGGAGAGTTAATTGAACGTAAGGCAAAATGATATGCTTTGGGCACAAACAACAATTTCATATTTTGAGGTTAGTTGGATACAAGTACGAATCACAAATTTTATTGAGAGAATTAAACACAATTTTTTAGAAGAATTATAAGTTTAATCTTAGTATAATCTATTCCAATGGACTGTAATCCATTTATGGATGGTTAGATAGTAGTGTCACTGAATTGTTCAGGTAAGTGGATTTGAAATAAACTTTCATTGTTGTATCAAAATAATTTTATTTACTAATATCATTCTAATTGCTTATTGCAGGCTTCTTAAAGATCAAATTTTGCTAGAGGGCAATGACATGCCTCTAACACATGGAGATGCAAAAAAATATTTACAGTCCATTTGAATGGATTATACTAAGATTCATGCTTGTCCGAATGATTGCATCCTCTTTCTGAATGAGTATGAGCATCTCCACATATGTCCAAAGTCTGGAGCAAATAGATTTAGAGAAGACCTTGTAGGGGGAGCAATCCCGGCGAAGGTTTTTTTGCCACTTTCCTATTAATCCATGAATTAAGAACATGTTTAGATGCAAATCTATAGCTGAGTTAATGTCATGGCATACAAAGGGTAGGTCTACAGATGTTGTAATGCGAGTGCCTGCTGACTCTGATGCTTGGAAGCACATAGATCGTAAGTGGCGAGAGTTTGCTAGTGAGCCTCGGTTCATACGTCTAGGCCTAGCTATGGATGGAGTAAATCCATTTGGTTTATGCAGGTTTTCATGGAGCATATGGCCTATATGTTTAGTCAATTATAACATCCCACCATGGCTAGCCACAAAGAACGGTCAT
>MU264959.1:0-15636 GCA_020310875.1 Ceratopteris richardii
TCAATTGTTCACAAAGTGCTGTTTTTGCAGAAAGTTGGATGCAGGTTGCAAATTGTCTTTCTGGTTCAACAGGTTTTAAAAGTGTTTGGAAGGTTGAGGTGAACCCCTCTTTTATAGTACACAATTGAACAAATAAAGGAAAATGTGTGAAGTCATCTCAAGAGGAAGTGCACAGACAAAAGTGGAAGTATGGCCCCCCATTTAAAATTTTGTATTGTCCTGAAGTCCCTTCAGGACAAAACACGGATTCGTTGGTTGCAGGGCATACCTTGGAGAGAATCTTGAGACATACATGTGAGGGCCAAGATGCTATGGGAGTTAGGAGCGTACGTGAACTAACACCGAAGGGAAGGAGTATTTTTTATTGGACTAAGCTAGTGTGAGGATATTCTAGAGAAAGAGAGAGAAGAGTGACACATTCAGAAAGAGTGCGCGCGACACAAAGAGCCATTGCAACGTGCAAGAAGAGTGACTTAGATTGCATGCAAAGAAAGTGAAGCAAGGAACATCAAAAGTTCCAAAGTCCCATTGAAGGTGGGCATCGACAGAAGGTGTCCATCCCTCTCTTTATTGGAAGCTTGGTGCAAGGTGTGCACAAAGGCAAGCTTGGAGAAGGTGGAGGGCTGGTGAGGTAGGCAGTAGATTCTAAGTACTTTGTAATCTTGTTTCATGAGCATTATTTAGTCTTTGGCATATTGCGTATAGCATTTGGCTTATGAATAACCTTGTATTTTTCTCTTCCTAATTGATCAGAAGCTTTCGGTGTCATTAATTCTCTTGTTCTCACTCTCCATTGTCTTACAAACACTCAAGTTCCTTTCTGCACAAGAACCCCCCAACACTATTACTTCATTGCGAGAAGTGACCATTGTTTGCTTCTCTACATCAGAGAAGACCTGATTTCAAAATTAAGGTTTGCTGTAATAACTGTTTTGAACAGTTCATTTCCTTCTTTTTGCCCATATTCAATCACAAAATACCTCTTAGACACTCTCACACTACATTTTGTATCTAGAACCTTTGTATCATACGCACATTGTATATTGAGATTTTGCATTTATTTAGTGTCTGTAATAGCTATATGCTATTGCACTTTTATAATTGTCTTCTTATCTCTCTACTCTAGTGTCATTTATCTCTCTTGAATCAGTCAACGTGTGTTATGTGCAAAGATTCAAGTGTTGAAAATATCCTGGAATAACTTCTGATGTTTATTGTTTGGGCCTACTACACTTCCAATAGATACAACTATTCAAGCATAATTTTAAATGAGCCTACAACAAATCGGGATAAACCAAGGGAGATTTGCAGGCTCTTCCACGTTCCATGGATCCGGCCACTCAAGAATGGCTCACAACCTTTCTGGCTCCATTCCTTTGCCATCCTTAGATACTATATGTCCTAATAAGAGACTTTAGGTTTAAAAAACTCGCACTTGGATTCTTTTCCTAAAGCAAGTTTTCCCTTAACACTTGGAAATTTTCCCAAAATGTTCCAAATGACCCTCTTTATTTTAACTATAGACAAGTATATCATTTAAGAAGTCTACTACAAAGCAGAGCCCACATAGGGTCTTAAAATTTTGTTCATGGGTTTCATGAATGTAGCAATAATATTGATGAGTCCCAAAGGCATTACCGAAAATTCATGATGTTAATACCTTATTTTGAAAGCAGTGTTAGGAATATCGTTTGTTATGATTCTAACTCAATGATATCATTGCATATGAGATCTGAAAAATGAACGCAATAAAGCTTGTAATTTTGCAAATCTTTTGCCCCACATGGATTCCTATAAATACTCATTGGATGTAGAAGTCTTATCATCTATTTCCAACACCCAAGATTGCTCTATCTTGTAAAGGTGTGCTGCCTCATACTCTTGGACAGCCTTGGGAGCTTCTACATCAGCTTGGCGTGTGCATGTGCGTCTGTACCAACTCTTCAGCAAAAGCATTCACCAGCACAGGGCAAATTCCTCCTAGAATAAGCATTGACACATTTTGACCAAGTTTGACCTCTGTTGACTAGTCACTTTGATCAAGTTTGACCAGAGATTACACATCTTTAACTTAAGTCTGACCATCAATAAACTAGAAATCTGAAGGGAGCTGAAACTATTTTAATCTGACCAATTCTGACTGGACCTTCTCCAAAAAGAGGCAGCCCAAAATAAATTTTTATTAGAAACTTAAGTCAGATATCTGGGCAAAAAAAAAGCACCAGTGAGCTCTTTAGAAAACCTTTATCAAAGTCACAATCTACATTAATTTTAGCTTTAATAGCTTTTTCCTACACATAACACACTTGTTTAACAGCCACAAGCTATCCCAGAATTTTCAATTCTATCTACCTAGTATGACAAGTCATCAATCTGTCTGCTCTGCCTCTATCATTGAAAAAAAAATCTGGAAGTTATGGAGGATATACAGGTCAGCCCCTAGTTCAAGCCTTTTTTTATTCGTATCCGTCAACAATTTGGGACTCTCTGCATATATACCTAAAGCTAATCTTGAAGGGCCTGTTATATTTTGTCTCCCTCTCTTTTTGGAGGATTATTTTTGCTAAGCCTTTTCCTACAGTTGGAGCTGATTTTTAAGGACTATTCTTGCTAAGCCTCTTCACATTTGGAGCTGATTTTGGTTCTGCAGGCGGCTTCTTTATTTGGAGGATGTTATACAGTTCAGCTTCAGCTATCTTTGAAAGAACCCTATTATCCTTTGTCTCTATGTTAGAGAATTTATCTTATGTTGGTATGAGTCTAGTTTCAGCATTAAAATCTCTGCATATTTACAATTACCTGTGTATTCTTTAGCTGATTTTTTTCTCTGGGCTTGTATATATTCAATCCTATTTGTACATGGCTTTTGAGTTCATCAACAAATTTCTTGCACACACTCTACATTGTGTCCTTCTAGCTCTTGTGTATTCAAAAGATCTTGGGTGAACAATATCCTAGAATTCCCAAAACCATTTTTGCAAAGTAACCTCATCAAAGAAGTTGAACACCAATTCGATCTTATATGAGTCTAGTTGTAGCAAATATAGAACCGTACCTCTTCAGGAGATGCCCAGACATGTACATGGCTGTCAATAATCTTCCAATGCTTTTGAATATCAGATTGTTGAGCTGACATAAGGAACTTTCCTTCGATACTCTTTTGTTGAGCTCTAACCCTGTACATGCACATAGACATAACATGAAATTCCTGCAAGAAATCAAGACACCAGGAAGCATTTGCATTACCTATGTTCTGGGGATAAGTTTAAAATCATAAACCTAGTTACATATCTGCCACGAGAAAAGATATTATACCTCGAATTATTTGATATGCTTTAAACTAAGATTGTCTATACCAAACCTTTGATTAATAAATGTTTCTACTATTCTTGGATATCAGCATAAGCTGGTTAAGCCGGTGCATAATCTGCTGAATTTCTGATGTTCAAACAAGGAGAGTACAAGAGAATCTGACACAATAGATATACTGACAGACAGACTGATTGCTTTTAAATACTTCTCATAAATGCATACAACTGATAAGGTCAATTCTAATCACTCAAACCAACGGTTTAAGCACATTGACAATACAGAATATGAACAGTGCGCTTATGTGATAGTGTACATGTATGTAGACCTTGATCAAGAGCCAAAGCTGCTGATGAGTCTTGATGAAGACCTAAACATACTGAACTTCGAGCTGCTCAAACTTGACAATAAGACAAAGGCTCAACTGACGATGATTATGTGGCTGATGGTGAAGATGTTGGATACGTATAAAATCTTCTGGTTGAACAAAGAGAAATACAGTATCAGGCTTAGGTAGAGATAAAAGCTACGATGTAAGGCTGACAAAAGTTCATGACAATATACCTTGCTGAAGTAATAGGCTTAGAGTACCCAGATCACGATGAGACAAATGTGCATATCACCCTTGTATGAGAGCTGATATCTTCCATGAGCTGTGCTACCAATAATAGACTGCAAAAGACTTAATACAAAAAAATAAAACTGCTTTCTAGGTCGCACTTTTGCAAAATGTATCTAAAAATAGGTAAAAGCCTCAAGTAGTTGTGTCCTCTAATTTGTGTAGTTATCCACATATGAACATACATTACACAAATCGCTTAGCTTCTAGGTCGAAACACCATTGAGGAATGATGGGGTGAACAAAGAGCTTGCACTCATGTATAAGGAAGTGTCAAGCAATCTAGATTGAGATCAATTCACAAAAGGAAGTAAGTCCAAAGCTTTGTGAAAAGCTTTGAACTTCTCACGAGGAAGAGGCTAGGGCCTTTGTCAAAATTTCTATAACATTATCTTGTGTGGGCACATAAGACAAACTATCTCTCCAACAAAGAATTTCTCCCTAATATTAATGATAATGCACCTCAATGTACTTAGTGCAAGCAAGAAACACTAGGTTTCTTGCAACTTCCAACGTGCTCGAACTATAAGTAACGCTGGTGACACAACTCTGACCAGGACCCAAATCAGCCATAAGGCGTTCGAGCCACGCACAATCAATCATAGTTGTGAAAGCTTCCCTATGCTTAGCCTCACAACTAGCAGTGGTCATACTAGGTTGCTTCATGCTCAACCAAGATATGCATGATCTATCAAGCATGGAGTAAAAAAACACTTGTGGACACATAAGTGTCATGACATTAAACCCAATCGAAGTCTAAAAAAGCATATAAATCTGGCACTACTGATCGCCCCTTGGGATACAACCACCCAACATGTAAGGTACCAAATACATAACGAAATATACACTTTAACTCCCAGTTAATGCTCGAAACCTGAGTTATGCAAAGACAGAAAATTCAAAGCTACGCAGAGTAATACATACATAAAGAAGCCATCCAACAGCTTGTTCATAGTTGTTAGCAACATTTTAGCAACGTCGAAGGCAACGTGTTGCTAACGCATTAGCAACATAGCAACGTTTGGGCCTAGACGTTGCTAAAACATTGCGAACGTGATAAATTTTTTTTTTGGGTTTTTTGTTAATATTTTGGTAGTCTACGCATCTTATAGCTAAGATATGATGAAATGCATGCTTTTAAACATATAAATAAATATACACACCTATATATAATGAACTAAAAGTAGATATGCGGCATGTAGTATGCAAGGTTGTTACTGACGTTTTTCTTACTTCTGACTTCTGACATTTAGCTGACGTCTCACGAGTACGGTAAAACGTTCCCGACGTTTCCCGACGTGGCGTTTTTTTATAAATAAAAAATTCAAATATATCAACTATTTTTTATGCACATTACATATTTCAACAAAATAAATATTTTTTACACATATTCATGGACAGAAGACAATAAGAAACATCCTAGAGGTTAAACATGCATAACACATGTTAACATAGCTTGCACATTATTCTTTATACTATTAACATATGTTTTCATACATATGTGCATATGTGAACTTAGACAAGAGCATTTAAATCTGCTGAAACTGAAGTTTGCAGGTCATGTGCACATAGCATATACATAGATGTGCAAACATCTGATATTTGGACAAGGTGCTGCACATATTTATGTCATTAAAATGTATTAAAGATGGATCAATAGCATAGAACCTATTGTATCTGTTCAAACATCAGCAACACATGTACACAGCATAATAGAACATGAATGTGTTGGACCATAACAACAGTAAACTGTATTTTGTCATCATGACCATACAGTAGGCTTTCTACTGCATAGTATATATGATATACTGAAGCTAGTTGACCACTAAAGTAGGCTTTCTACTACATAGTATATATGATATACTGAAGCTAGTTGACCACTAAAGTTTAACAAGAATATTATATAGTCTATATTATATAACATCACCAATCAAATGCTCTGCTCATGGTATAAAAGCTCTGCTGAGATGCTCTGCCTATGGTACAGAAGCAAATACAAGATGCTCCATTAATGATGCTATGCTGACTTATAGATATAAAATGACAAAACTCTATATTTATGATGTAGCAGCATTTACAAAATATTTTGCTGATGGTAAAGCAGCACTAGTGACATGCTCTGCTGATGGTGAAGCAGAGAGTGAGGAATGCTTTATATTATATCCTCACACCACCTACATAGGCTGGTGTGCATGTAACCTATGTAAAACTTGAGATAAGGAAATGACAAATCAAAAAAATCTATCTCTGAATTTTCATCAAATACTTTGTATAAATGCAAGCAGCAAAAGTCCTCTAATGTTATCTTCATAGTGTATATATCAAGCATTAGCACTCATCAGTATACAGAGGCTGCACCCCATCAGTCTACAAGTCTACTGTCTATAAGCTCATACACCAGCTGAATAGAAACATGCTCTTCACTCCACGATATGCACAGAACATATGAGTACAGAGAATCGCCTTGAAACTGGAAAAAAAAAAAGGCAGTGTCAGGAATCCTTTCCTGATGGCCACGTCAGCAACAAGTCGGGTAAGTCAGGTATTTTGGTTCAACCATGGTAGTATGTATACTACACATGCATACATATATTCATACTTATATTCATAAATATTACATATGTAGATGCATACATACATGGTTGCATGCATGCATACATAAATACATTCATAGTACATATATACATACAAGTAGATACATGCATACTTGCATATTACATACATACACAATGCACATGCACATTTGTAATTATATACGTACAAACATACCTATATAGTATAGTATAGGATAGACATGGCACTATAGTATAGATTACTTAGTCTAGATTAGTCCCTAGATAATTCAATATTCACGAGTGATGTCCGTGCTAAGTAGTGAGATCAATCATCATAGAAGACTACCCTTGGCTTTGAACGGCCAAGGCCATGCATGAAACTTTACTCCAAGCTCTATAATTGCATTAGGAGATCCAAAATATGGGCAAAATATTTGGCTAGCTCAAGGTGATAAGGCCCATAAAGAAAATCATACATAAATAAATGTCTACACTTTAATAGCTTTTTAGGTCTTCCTCATTGTCCATGTTTTTTTATTGCATTTATCATACATTTTGGACAAAATTTTAAATAGTTTCTTATCCTCCTAAGGAAAATATAGTTTTGGATTACGAAAAAAATATGCATGCAAAGCAACACGTTGCGAATGTAGCAACGTTGCGAAGTTGCGGTTGCGAAGTTGCGAACCGTTCGCAAAGCATTGCAACACAACTATGAGCTTGTTGATAGAGACAAGCATCAAAAGCATCTCCAATATCATGAAGACTTAATCCTTAACATGTCTCCATGGGAGTTGCAATGAGTTTATAGTCCTCAAGAAAAAAAACGCTATAATAAAGTGTCAATGTATTTTGTTTGACACAAAACAAGGCCTTCATCAACTCGCATAAACTCAATGCCCAAATAATGATGCAAATGTCCCAAATAAGGCATTTCAAAAGAGGCATGAGATAGGACAGCAATATGAATCTCATTGCTATAGAAGTGGAAAGTGACCCTCATAGGACACTAAGCATGGGAGTGCCCTTTCTTATTGCATACGGTGCACCGTAGTGCTAGTCATAAAGTAAAGATAATTACCAAATGATGGTGTCTGCATAAGACTATTGAAGTTTGCAAGAGTCCTACACGTGCAAAAGGAGAGGCATTTCTTTCTTTTATACAAAAGTATAATGTAAAAAGATTGTTCAAAGCACAAAAACACTTAGGATTTTGCTTTAAACAAATATACTCACACATGCCTAAGAAAATCATCTATAAAAGTCATAAAGTATAGGTAATTACAAATTGATGGTGTCTCCATAAGACTATTGGAGTTTGGGGAGCATGAATGCACATAAAAAACACAAGAAAGAAGTAGAAGCTTAGGAGCACAACACATAGTATCACCGAGTGTTGAATGTACAAAAAAAGAAGTTTGTTAGGAGTATGGGCATATATACAAGTCAATGAAAAAAACTTGAACAATCCTCAGTGTGTTTACACACATAACTACCAAAATATACTAACAAATTTCCCCTAGGAGTGATACGGTGAACAAGGGGGTGACACTCATGTATAAAAATATGTCAAACAATGTGGATTAGGATCAATCCACAAAAGGGAGTAAGCCCAAAGCTTTGCAAAAAACATCGTGTTCTCACAAGGCATAGCATTGGTGAACAGGTTTGCAAAGTAGTATTATGTGGTCACATAAGCCAAACTGATCTCTTAAGCACAGAGTCCCTTGTTGACATAATGATAGTGAACCTTAATCTGCTTAGTACAAGCATGGAACACTGGGTTACTTGCAACTTCGTCTAGGCTGACGGTTAGTAAACATGGTGGTAATAGAAGTCTTACCAACACCCAAACTTGGTGGTAAAACCTAATACAAAGCCAAGCTAGTGGCTAAGGATTGTTCATAGAAAGAGGGTACTTACTTGTAAGAGGTGCTTTCCCTTATAGAGTACTCTCTTTGCTCTCACTACTCCCATGATTTAGAGTTTCATGGAGTGGATATGAAAACATCATTCTTGCATGGTGATTTAGATAATAAATCTATATATATATAACAATCTACAAGGTTTGCTATTCCTCATTATCCCATCCCAATGTTTAAATACTCCTTTGTTTTGTTCTAACAAGAAGTTTGCACGTCAAAAAAAGCGCATCCACTTGTGCACAAGGAGCACTACCACACCTTAAATGCAGAAGTAGAACTTTCCTTGGTGCTGAAGGATGGGAGATGCTCTCAACCTAAACCTTTACAACGGAAGACTACTTGGACAAGATTTAGGAAGTGTAGAATAAATTTTTGAAAGACTGAGTAAAGGATGGCACCAAGGAACCAAATATCAAACTCGGCGCCAAGACGTCCAAAATTTGGAGTTGGGCGCCAAGACGTCCAAAATCTAGAATTGGGTGCAAAGACGTCCAAAATCTAGAGTTGGGCGCCAAGACGTCCAAAATTTGGAATTGGGCGCCAAGACATCCAAAATTTGGAGTTGGGCACCAAGTAGTCCAGATGGTAGAGTTGGGCGACTGCATGCCCAAGGCATGCCCAGACAAGCAGACCTGGCAAGGCAGCCAAGTGGGGCCGAGCCACTCATCATTACACGACAAAGTCTGGTACTGGCGGCCATGCTGACAAATGAAACCGCCTAAGTGCATTAACTTCCCATTACTCCCGTGTAACAAACTCTCCTATTGTAACCGGTTCCTCACCTCTCTCCTATAAAAGGGGGAAACCTCAAGAGAGAAAGATAGAGCATATAGTGCACACTACAGGAGACTATAGCTGAGAGTGAATGCAGGCTTACGGCTCATAGAGACTTGCTTATGTTGTTGCTTATGCTACTTATGTGAGAATACTTGGAGGTTGAATTCTGTTGTTCATTGTTTGCGTTTGTACGATAAGTGGTATGATTAGCTAAGGTTTTGTAGAGATTGTGTTACATTTGGTGGTTCTAGTTAGTGTTGTCTTGTGCTCTATTCTGCTTCATGCTTGCTCCTGTTGTGATTCTATTGTAGTTTCTAGTGATGATATGTAGTTTCTAGTGATGATACGTAGGCTTGGTGATACGTGTCTATCATAGTAATGTGTTTTAATGTGCTCATGTGCTTACATATGCTCTAGGAGTAGTGCATTTTGCATTCCCTGCACCCACACACTTCACTTCACCACCTACATGTGAAAATTTGGCACACCCGATCACTTACAGAATATGTGCAAGATGGATATTGCCAAAAATAGATTTTCTGAGATTACTAACAAACTTATGGAAGACAGGCAAGCTTGTATCAATTTAGAGAATCGGCTACACACTCATGCTACCATGTTAAATGAAGAATATCTCAGAGTAAGTCTCGTCAACAAAGAGATGTACATGCAAATCGTCGAATTGTTTGGACACTTTAGGGATGCAAACAGGCTTGAAAAGAAGGTACACAACCTAGAAGCATTCTGCAGGATGAAGAAGAGAAGAGCATAAAGTTGAAGGCTGAGAATAAGGACCTTAAATCAGCTAACAAGAAACTATTGGCTGAGAATGCACTGCTAAAGAAACAAAGGGATGCACTAAAATCCAAAATTAGTGCATTAAAATCTTTGCTCACATCTTCAGACACAGAGGACGTCCCCCCTCCAGCAACAACAGGAGAAAAGGACCAAGAAGATACTCCAAATGAAGAACAGGAGGACACTCCACCTGAGAATCGAAGGCTTGGGAAGGAGCTTGCATGTGACTAGCATCATTGTCATTTGGACACATATCACATATTTTTTGCCGTCGAGTGTCCTAGTACTTTATTTTATTGTTGCACAATGTCATAGTATTTTATTTTGCACCAGTTTTATGGAACTTCATGGAACTTTATTTTGTACTGGCAGAACTCAGAATTATATTTTATTGTTGCACAATGTCATAGTATTTTATTTTGCACCAGCTTTATGGAACTTCATGGAACTTTATTTTGTACTGGGAATCCATGATGTATTCACTCCACTTTCTCTCTTGATATATCTGGCAATTCACAATGTAGTCACTCCATTTATTCTAAGTTATTCATTTTTCGCTTCTCTCTGAGACGGAGAGACACTAGTGGTGGGCAACTTGTAGAATAAATTTTGAAAGACAGAGTAAAGGATGGCACCAAGGAACCAAATATCAAACTGGGTGCCAAGACGTCCAAAATCTGGAGTTGGGCGCCAAGACGTCCAAAATCTGGAGTTGGGCGCCAAGACGTCCAAAATCTGGAATTGGGCGCCAAGACGTCCAAAATCTGGAATTGGGTGCCAAGACGTCCAAAATCTGGAGTTGGGCACCAAGTAGTCCAGATGGTAGAGTTGGGCGATTGCATGCCCAAGGCATGCCCAGACAAGCAGACCTTACAAGGAAGCCAAGTGGGGCCAAGCCACTCATCATTACACGACAAAGTCTGGTACTGGCGGCCATGTTGACAAATGAAACCACCAAAGTGCATTAACTTCCCATTACTCCCGTGTAACAGACTCTCCTATTGTAACCGGTTCCTCGCCTCTCTCCTATAAAAAGGGGAAACCTCAAGAGAGAAAGATAGAGCATATAGTGCACACTACAGGAGACTATAGCTCTAGAGTGAGAGCAGGCTTACAGCTCGTAGAGACTTGCTTATGTTGTTGCTTATGCTACTTATGTGAGAATACTTGGAGGTTGAATTCTGTTGTTCATTGTTTGCGTTTGTACGATAAGTGGTATTATTAGCTAAGGGTTTGTAGAGATTGAGTTACATTTGATGGTTCTAGTTGGTGTTGTCTTGTGCTCTATTCTGCTGCATGCTTGCTCCTGTTGTGATTCTACTAGTTTCTAGTGATGATATGTAGTTTCTAGTGATGATATGTAGTTTCTAGTGATGATACTGAGGCTTGGTGATACGTGTCTATCATGGTAATGTGCTTTAATGTGCTCATGTGCTTACATATGCTCCAGGAGTAGTGCGTTTTGCATTCCCTGCACCCACACACTTCACTTCACCACCTACAGGAAGCCCACAACTTATCTAGTACCTACTTGGAAGATGAATGTGATTCAGACTCCGAGCCATGGGAAGAGAAAAGTTACTTCTTTCGTGGCTGACAGATCATTTCAGCAAACCAGTTTGATGTAGCCGCAAAAAGAAATGGCTCGCCACGAGGGTATCTACAACGATGGTGATGGAGAGGTAGAAGACTTCATCATCCACTCCATCTCCTTCAAATTTTGACATTCTAGCCATCTAAGAACAAACAACCCATCTTGAATATAACCGTCACCAAGAATGTGACTACTTTGCCATAAGTGGTATTGTCCCCAGTTGCACAAAAAGGTTATCCGTTCCCCGACACCAAGATGGTTGTCATGAGAGTGGAGGTTAATGGTCATCCTGTAAAAATTCTCTTTGACATAGGATCTACACACAATGTTATTAAATCTTCTTTGGTGAAGAAATTAAAGTTAAGGACTAGTCCATCTACAGAGTGGTATAGTTGCTTTATGAGATAGAACATCTCATCCAAATGTTCCATTTTGAGTTCTTCGTAGGAGGGAGCGGCATTTGCAAAATCGCTCCATACCATAGTATTTAGTAGAATGAACCAACTTTTCACTCACAAATGCTACTTGGGAATCAGAAGCTCTGACTCACAAACATTTTCCTTCCTTTATCACTGAGAAAAGTGATCTCTAGAAGGGGGAGAGAGTCTTAGATTTACTTAGACCTCCATGGTCTACCATTGATCTACCATTGGTCTACCATTGGTCTACCATTGATCTACTTGCATTTGGTCAAGGATCCTAGCCAAGTCAAGGACCAAAGCTCAAGGAAGCCAAGGCTCTAGCACGAGTCATCGAGGTTATTCCATCTCCTCAGAGTGGCCATATGAGGGGTGCTTGGACCTTAAAGAAGACTATAGACGTGCCAAGGGCAAGGGCTATTTAAGGTTGGGAGGAGACTCGCAAGTAACTAATTGGGATCTTTCAAAACAAGCTTAGATAGACAAAAGGCTGAAAGGGATTTCCTTCCCAATTGCAAACCCCCAACTTTCTCTATCTCAATTATACTCCCACAACCTTCCTAAAAAGGTCAATTATTTGGCTTCAAGTGTGTCCAAATCTATTAGAAATAATCTCCATTGGTGTTTAAAAGAACTATCCAAATTTCTTTAGACCAAATTTTAAGATGGATTATTTTTCTTATTATTTCCATCCAAATGACTCCAAAAAAATTGATCCTAAACCCAAAAACCCTCCCCTCAAACTTAAAAATCAAATCTCTCTTTTGAATACAAACAAGAATAGTTACCTTCCAAAAACTATGACTTATGGAGACAAGCATGTGGTTGTTTACCATACTACAAAGGTGAGATTTGAATCATACATATAGATCGGGATTTGAATGGTTTGACTTGTAGAGATTTTAAAAATTGGAAACAAAGATAGAGGTTTTTATTCACTTGGAGACTTCTTTTTCATACTAAGCCCTAAGCTATACACACTTAGCATTCTTTCCTATAGATAGTGTGAAAACAAATTAAATATTTAGTGCATGTGGAGAGTTTGTGAGTTCAATATGTGCTTAAGCATGAATTTTGTGAGTGGTGTGGGTGTGTGTTAGTGTGAGTCTGCAAGGATGTATGGTTAGAACAAACACACTATGTTGGTTTGCAAGAGATCAATAACTAAACGAGAAGGTAAATTGGCCGCAAAGATGGAAAATATTCCATGTCTTCTTTGTAAATTCGTCATGTAATTAATTTCCTTTCTTACATGTTTTTACAAGCTCTATTAGCTGTCATAAGCTTGATAATAAAAAGTGAAGCCTTTTTTTAATGTTAAAAAACATTTTAGGGAATAAATGTTCTAAAAAATTTTTAAAAACCATACGTTTTTTTTTTTAGTACGTCATTTACACACATCACAAAGGACCTTCAAGGGTTTTACACATGTTAATCATTTAGGAACCTTCAAACGCAGCAAACACTTCCTCTAAGAAAACTTTTTCTTCCCTTTATCTCATTTCAATTTCATACTTCTGAAATTCGATTTCCATTCTACTTCTTGCTAAAGATGAATACGAACGGTCCTCAACTCTAAATGTATACACTTCCTCTGATAGAAATTTGGTCACCCAACTAAAGTGATGTTGTAGATGAAGGCCCCGTGCAAAGAGAGTAGAAGCCATTTTCATCTTGAGGGATACCCCAAAACCTCATCATAAGATTTTGTTCATAGAAAATGCATCCAAACCACTTTCTGGAATTTTTGCATCAATTAGATTGAAAGGTGAATCCCTTATTGCTCGTAAAAAAGTAAATGACCTCTAATTTAGCTTATGGTCAGATTGACGCAAACGTACCTACGTATCTGCGTTTGAGGTCGTCAAAGAGTCTCTCTCTCTCTCTCATCTCTCTCTCTCTCTCTCTCTCTCTCTCTCATCTCTCTCTCTCTCTCTCTCTCTCTCTCTCTCATCTCTCTCTCTCTCTCTCTCTCTCTCTCTCTCTCTCTCTCTCTCTCTCTCTCTCTCTCTCTCTCTCTCTCTCTCTCTCTCTCTCTCTCTCTCTCTCTCTCTCTCTCTCTCTCTCTCACACACACACACAAATATGCATGAGCGTATAATAGCATCTGCATGTGTCTGTGTCAGTCCAGTGTGGGATACTGTCTGATGGTAGTTATTTTAACTTGCCTTCTTCCTAGAAAGGCGACTGCACCAGCTGCTGAAAGAGAAAGGAGAATCCGGAAAGGGAATGTAGAGCGCCTGAACGTTGTAATGGGCTTGGAATTTGAAGGTTGAGGATTCTCGGCGCACTTGCAGCTCCAAGCGCTGACGGATGAGGGGCCACGACTGAAGCAGCTCATTTTCCGAGACTGTGATCAAAAGCTAGCACCTCCAAGCTCCTCGTCATCTCGCTTTTTTCTTGTGCTTTTCTTTTTCTTTTCTTTCTTATTTTTGTGAAATACAAAAACGTTTGTTTAGAGGAAAGGAAGAAAATTAAGTCTAAAAAGATATCAGTCATATGCATAGAAATAAAAAGAGATGAAAAATATAACCACAACTCAATTGGTCTACGAAAGATATAGAGAGAGAGAGAAAGTATGGCAAAGTTAAGAAGGAAATGAAGATCCCAACCTCGCAAGATTTCCCCTTCTACTTTGCAAGCGCATTTCAATAATGGTGGAAGATGATATTATATAGTTTGATTCATAATTTGAACCTCAATGTGTAAAGGGGAAGTGTGGGTTCGACGGCGAAGGTATGTCATAGAGGCCACATCTAGAGGTGCAAGCAATTGCATGAACACATAAGGTCTCTCTCTCTCTCTCTATATATATATATATAGTTCTATAGGTAAAATTGGCCACATAGCTATCAAACCATATTTTTTGCTAAGAGAAACCCTTTTTCAGGTAGCATCTCATGCACGCGAGTGAATGAAAATCAAAAGAAAGAGATTGTGTGTGTGAGAGAGTCCCCATGTGTTCACCCAATGCACATGCCTCTAATTGTAACACTACATAGCCCATAGGCCCGGGTACACATGGCCACACCTTCAAGAGTCAACTAGTTCTTACTCATGTTTCCCTAATGGTACACACATTATGGCTCAAACCATGTGAGAGATGAAGATATCTTGATTCCAAACAAGCTGACGAGTTGGTTGATGGGAAATTGATGCAACCCACTTGAGTTAAGTCCCTTCGGATCCTTGAAAGAAAATGCATGATGATAAAAGATGGCTTATAAAATCAAATCAGTATTCCCCAAAAGATGCTTGTATATTTTTTAGCAACCCTAGCTTATCTCATTCATTCAACATACAAGACCTTGGGACCTCAAAATTATTCTCAATGCTAGCTCGATTTGTTGTCTCTTTCCTCTCTTGTGGTGTGTGTGGTGTGTGTGTGTGTGTGTGGGGGGGGGGGGGGGGGGGGGGGGGGGGGGGGGGGGGGGGGGGGGGGGGGGGGGGGGGGGGGGGGGGGGGGGGGGGGGGGGGGGGGGGGGGGGGGGGGGGGGGGGGGGGGGGGGGGGGGGGGGGGGGGGGGGGGGGGGGGGGGGGGGGGGGGGGGGGGGGGGGGGGGGGGGGGGGGGGGGGGGGGGGGGGGGGGGGGGGGGGGGGGGGGGGGGGGGGGGGGGGGGGGGGGGGGGGGGGGGGGGGG
>MU264960.1:0-15635 GCA_020310875.1 Ceratopteris richardii
TACTAAATGTATTACTACAGAATGTACAAAGATGAGTAGCCCATCAGGGAAATAGGCGTATATACAAGCCAGGGGAAAAAACCCTAAAGAGGGAAAAAAAAAGCGCCCTGACGGTCCTAGAGTGTTCACACACATCACTACCTAAATATATCAACAAATCCCCCCTAGGAATGATGCGGTGAACAAGTAGTTAGCACTCACGTATAAGGAAGTGCCAAGCTATGTGGAAATCACTCCACAAAAGGAAGTAAGCCCAAAGCTTTGCGGAAAGCTTCAAAATTCTCCTGAGGCAGAGCCTTTGTGAAAAAGTCTGCAATGTTCTCTTGCATCGGCACATATGCCAAGATGATCTCCCCAACAGAGAACCCCTCCCTGACATAATGATAATGCACCTCGATGTGCTTCCTCGCAAGTGCCAATGCGCTCTGACTGTCAGTGAAGATGGTGGTGGTAGAAGATTAACCAACACCCAAATCAGTCGTAAGGCGTCTGAGCCACATACACTCAACAATCGCTATGAAAGTTGCCCTATACTCAGCCTCAAAACTGGAAGTGGCCATAGTAGGTTGCTTCTTGCACAACCAAGATATACATGAGCTACCAAGCATGAAGCGAAAGCAACTAGCGGACACACAAGTGACATAGCAACCAGCCCAATCAGAGTCAAAAAAAGCATGCAAATCTGGCGGTAGTGATCCCCCCTTGATTTAAAACAAACCAAGTAGCTGGGTACCACTCATGTAGCGAAAAATGCGCTTAACTGCCTGCCAATGCTTGACACTTGGGCAATGCATAAACCAGCTCATATGTGAGACAACAAACTCAATATCTGACCGAGTAATGCATAAGTAAATTAAGCATCCAACAGCCTGCTCATACAGAACAGCATCAAATGCATCTCCAGCATCATTAACACTTAGTCATAAACCTGTTTCCATAGGAGTGGCAATAGGTTTACAGTCTTTAAGGCCAAAACGTTGCAATAATGTGTCAATATATTTCATTTGACACAAAGCCATTCCACCATCAACATGCATAAATTGAATGCCCAAATAGTGATGCAAATGCCCCAAATCAAACATCTCAAATGAGGCATGTAAATCAGCCTTAAAATCAACAATATGCCTCTCATGAGGACCAGTGAGAAGCATGTCATCAACATAAACCACAATGATTAGAAGTACATCATTAGCACACTTAACATATAAGGTGCTTTCAATTGGATTGTTCTCAAAAACATGTGCAATCAGATAGGCATGTATCTTTTCATACCAAGCACGTGGTGCTTGCTTTAAACCATATAATTCCTTCTATAACATGCACACCTGGTTCTCATGCCCTTTCAGCACAAAGCAGGGCTGAAAAACATACACTTCTTCATGTAAGTCACCATTCAGAAACGCTATTTTGATATCCAACTGATGTACATTCCAACCATGATGAGTTGCAAGTGCACA
This sequence comes from Ceratopteris richardii, assembly GCA_020310875.1. NCBI lineage: Eukaryota > Viridiplantae > Streptophyta > Polypodiopsida > Polypodiales > Pteridaceae > Ceratopteris > Ceratopteris richardii. The sequence goes on from MU264960.1 coordinate 1,458, forward strand.
TATCCTACGAACAATAGTCATACGGAAAGTAGGAGCAAAAGTTTCATCAAAATCAATGCCTTTTCCTATGCATAACCCTTTGCAACAAGCCTAGCCTTATACCTGTCAACTGTACCATCAGGCTTATGCTTCAGCTTATATACCCACTTAGTACCAATGGCCTTGTTGCCAAGACGCAAGTCACATAAAGACAAAGTATCATTCTTCATTATAGCATCATATTAAGATTGCATAGCAGCCAACCAATTTTCTGAATTTTGTGCTTCATCAAATGAAACAACCTCATTCTCATCACAGAGATTAGATGCAGCCATAGCATAGCAATCTGATGCAAAAGAGGCACTATGAGAGCCTGAACAAGTACGATATGACAGAGGTGCATCCAATTTGTTGTCACGCAAAGTCTGCACCAACCATTTTGGCATAGTTTTTGCCTCCTCAATATCAGTTCTCTCATCAACAATTGCATCATGTAGATCTCCATCAGAAATGGGATGATCTGCATCATCATATGAAACCTGCAAAGGCTGAGAAGTTGCCTCCTTAGGACCAACACTTGATTGTCCACCTGTAAAAGAGGTAGCAAAGTATCATACATGTCTTTGGAGCTAACAGACGTCTCCTTAGTACATGAAAGCAATGGCTCAATAGCATCTTCCACAAAAACAACATCACGGCTAACCAGAATGCGTTTAGTATGTGGTTGATACAGACGATAGCCTTTACTTTCAGAACTATACCCAATAAAAATACATGTTACTACTTTATCATCCAATTCTCTGCGATGTTGTTCAGGCACTAATGTATGTGCCAAACAACCAAAAACACGCAGATGAAAACAGATGGCTTGTGATCATGTCAAGCCTCATATGGAGTGATAGATTGCAATGCTTCAGTGGGACACCTGTTAAGTATATATACTACACACATGACAGCCTCAAGCCAGAAACTATGTGGTAAAGCCTGACCCTTGACCATACACATCACCATCTCCATGAGTGACCTCTTCTTTGTTCAGCAAATCCATTCTATTGAGGTGTATACAGCATTGTACATTGGTGTTTCATCCCACGTTCAACCAGAAATGCATTAAAATCAAAAGACATATATTTCCCCCCTCGATCAGAATGGAGGGTGCCCATTTTACATGCTGATAGATTTTCAATAAAAACCAAAAACTGTTTGAAGCACATGAACACTTTGCACTTTGCCTTCAATGGATATACCCATGCATGCCTGGAAAAATCATCGATGAAAGTTACGAAGTAGAGATAATTTCCAAAAGTAGGTGTATGCATAGGACCACAAACATCACTATGTACAAGCTGCAATTTCTGAGTAGCTCAGACTTAACCATCTTTTGGAAATGAGGAACGTTGCATTCTGCCCAAAATAGAGCCTTCACAAACATGATTTCCTGGTGCCTCAAGTTTGGGCAAAGAGGACACCATTTCAGAGTTCTAGAGGCATAGCAAACTAGCAAAATTCAGACGACCAAAGTGTGCATGCCAAAGCTTCGCATCTGACATAGTCTGAGAATCATGTACTACATATGCTAAATCATTTACATATCTTTCGTAGTCTATGAGCTTATATAGCCCACGACATAAAATGCCAGAAGCAATAATCACGTTGCCATTTGACAGATCATGAACTGTACACCTGTCTCAACCAATTTCATAACCAAGCCAATCTTGGCTAATGCAGAAAATGATAACATATTTTTCTTGATCCCTGGCACAAACAAAGCATCTGACAAAGTGAAAGAACTACCATTAGTAGTAGTCAAAATGATCTTACCAACTCCCATAATAGGATAAGAGGAGTCGTTGGCGCATGTAACAATATCCCCTGTAGGGGCAAGCTCGAGTGAAGAGAAGAAACTGCGCTGCGAGGTAATATGTCTGGTCGTCCCACTGTCAAAGTACCAAACATCTGAGTCTACTACACACATGCACTGCTCATGAGAAGATGGGTCAAAATTGCAAACAATAGTAAACGCCCATTCTTCTTCCTGCACAAGATTAGCAGACTCTATTTTCGGTGTAGAGGCTTCTGCAACAACCATTCTAGCCTCTTTCTTCTTTGCCTCTTTAGCAGCCAGTTTTGGTCAGTTCTTTATGATATGATCATTTCCTTTGCAGTACTTGCAAAACAATTTTTGCTTTTCGGAGTTCTTTTCATCTTTGTCTTCCCTTTTCGATTCTGCAGAATTAGCAGATTTCTGCTTACTAATTGAAGAGATCCATTTTCCTTCGTCGTTTTGACTAGCCAGGAAAGCTTGATCTGCAACACACATAATGCACCTGTTCTGCCTGGAGTGATCTTCCTACAACAAAACAAAGACTAACTCCTCAAATGACAAGGCATTTGGATTGCATTTCATCATTAACCGAAGAGTAGAAGCAAAACTCTGGTATGAATCAAGAAGACAATTCAGAACAGTCTGCACAAGTGAGCTATCTGGTATAACTTCATCAATTGTTCCTTCAAGTCTTTGATCTTTGTTAGAAAACCATCCATAGAATCATCTTCATTCATGTGCTCACTCTACAACTGTTTTCGAAGGTAAGCAACACGAGCCTCATTCCTAGCTTGGTACAATGTGCTAAGTGTATCCCAAGCATCCTTAGCTGTTCTGCAAGAGCAATAATGGCACGTTTGACAAACAAACCTAGCAAAGCATGTGCCTCAACATCTCTGCCATCCCAATGAATTTGCTCTGCAGTAGGTGCAGCAGAAATCATAGCACGAAGAGGAATATGCAGAATATCATCATCTTCGATACCTTCTACATCAGCTTCCGTACCTGAAGTTGTAACAGTTACAGGTGTGATAGAACATTTTTCAACACTCTACACAATGTTCCACAACCTTTTGTAAACAATACATGTCACATCATATAAGCCCACAACGCGTAGTTGGTACCATCCAACTTATCCTCAACAGCCAACATACGAAATACATCACTGCTTTCAGCCATGGCTGGTGACTAAAATACCTTGATGCAGAAAATTGACTATATCTCAAAAAGTTGAAGGGAACTGCCTAGACAAGTTGTGCTAAACGTGTTATAGACTTCGAGACGCTTATACTGGCGAACCGAAACAGGTATACCTTTGGCACAAAAAGATGAAATAGCCTACACAAGCGCTACGATAGTGCATTCAAAGGCCAAAACAAAGCTCACATTGTGATTCGGCACCACAGAGAGAAGATGTTTTGATCTCTGAAACACCCTGAGTATGCTCACCGAATTTCGTGTGAATCTGAAACTGCAAACGGAAGAGTGTAGACGACACCCTAGATGAAGTGGCGACCTGCTCTGATACCAATTGTTGGAGTTAGAACGTCTGCGGAAGCACATGACAGCACAAGGAAGAAGAAGAAGCTTAGAGCACAACACCCAATACTGCATGTATAACTAGAGAATGTACAAGGATAAGTAGCCCATTAGGGCAATCGCATATACACAAGCCGACGGAAAAAAACCTCTTGAAGAGGGAAATAATTGCCCCGGCGGTCCTAGAGTGTTCACCACATCACTACCTAAATACATCAACAAGCATGAGAAGCATTTAGCAATAGTTTTTAGGTTGATACGACAAAACCCCTTTATGTTAATCCTAAAAAGAGTTACTTTTTCCAAAATAAACTAGAATACTTAAGGCATATTATTTCTAGTGATAGAGTGCATGTAGACCCAAAGAAAATAAAAATAATTGTAGAATGGCCTATATCTCAATCAATCAATGATATATATCTTTTTTTGGGTTGGCTAGTTTCTACAGAAATTATGTTAGAAAAAATTCTTGTTTAGCACTTTTTCTTTATTTATTATTTGAAAGAAATTTGCATGGGGATTAGCACAACAACCTTTTGAAAAACTTAAATATGCACTTTCACATGCACCAATTTTGCAGTTACCTGATTTTGCACAACCTTTTCATGTAGCTAAAGATGTTAGTGGCCCAAGTATACATGCATTTTTAATGCAAAATGATCATCCCATTGTGTTTGAAAGTAAGAAACTTAAGCCATTCGAAAAAAATTATAGTACATATGATAATGAATTATTGGCAATTATGCATGCTTTAAGGATTTCGAACACTACCTTATGGGATCTGAGGTGTTAATCAAAATTCATCAACAAGCTATTAAGAAATTATTAAAAAAAACCATAAATCTTTGATCGACACATTAACGGGCTTAATTTATTCAAAATTTTAGCTTATGATTCAATATCAATCCAACAAAGCTAATATTGTAGCAGATGCCCTTAGTCATTTTCTATCATTGCAGTTACATTTTGTTTTCTTTCATAATACTTTTCCTTTATATTCATTTATTTCATGACATGATTGCCACTTATGCTTCCGATTTGTATTTCTCACCCACATGAAACAACTCCAACAATTTTGCATTCTCCAACTTATGAACATTATACATTTCATAATGGGTTTTTGTATTTTCAACACAAAGTATGCATTACTCAAGCTTTTATAGATTTTTTAATGGAGGAAATGCATTAAACACCTTATATGGGACATTGGGACATGCAAAGCATAAACTCTACTTGTAACAATTTGTTCTTTTGGTCACATACAGAAAAAGATATTACACATATGTTTCCAAATGCATTGTATGTCAACGAATCAAACATCATCATGGTAAAGCATTTGGATTGTTACTGCTACTTTCCATTCCGAACGAACCATGGGAACAAATTTCTATGGATTTCATCATTGATCTTCTTATGAATTCATCGCATAATGACATGATTTGAACATAGTTTATAGGTTTAGTAAATACACATATTTCATTCCACATAAAAAGACCTTATTTTCATATCAAGCTACTAAGTTGTTTATTAAATGTATCTCCCCGAGTTCCAAAAATAGATTTTAGTTCTATATTTCATCCTCAAAGTAATGGGTAAAGTGAAGCTACAAATAATACTATTATTCATTCATTGTGTTGTTATTCATTAGAAAATCCCACTAATTGGGATGAGAAGATACCATTGCTTCAATTTGCTTAGATTACCACCACATATAACTATTGTTCGTGCATTTTGAAATTGTTTATGGTAAAAAAATTTCCAACCCATATCACTCACTCAGACTAATATTCCTATGGCTTATTCTATTGTTCAAGATCACATTTCTATACTTCATGAAGTTCATGAGCACACTAGGAAAAGTCAAGAACGCTACACTCATAATGTTAATAAGAAACGACTAGCAAAAGAATTTAAGGAAATTGATTTAGTATGGTTATGTATTATTAAACGAGGTTTGAAAAATATTTCACATCCTAAAGTTGAGCTTGCATCACGTTATTATGGACCATATTGTATTATTCAAAAGAATAATGACAATTCATTTAGATAAGATGTACCATTTAACTAGCACATATGTAACTCTCTTCATATTAGTTTACTAAAACCATTCAAAGGCACTTTACCACTCACTCCTATTCTTGATCCTCATTTTTTATTAAAGTATAAAAGTCATTCTATTGAAGAATGACTTTTATACTTTAATAAAAGCTTCATTGACATCTCATTATGTTCACTTAATTTTTGCATATCATTCAAATTCACAACAGTATAGCTACTCCAAGGTACATTTCCATGCATGTGCTTTTACATGGAACATGCTTATTTTTATTCAATGATGCAACATGTGACTAGCCATCCATATCTATTTTATTTCCACTTAATTAAAAGTCCATCGATGAAGATTGAAAAAATCAAGCATCTTAGTCTTTAGGAGAGGAGTTGGTGCATATGGCAAGCCTAAGTGCTTGATCATGTGTATTTGGACCATTGAAGTTATGAGCCAAAGCATTATGTATACACAAGAAATCATTTGCATGCTTCTAAAGCATCTTAGTCTTGAGGAGAGGAGTTGGTGTGCATATGGCAAGCCTAAGTGCTTGATCATGTATATAGGACCATTGAAGTTTTGAGCCAAAGCATTATGCATACACAAGAATCATTTGCATGCTTCTAAGGTTAAAACAAAAGGTTACACTACACTTTCCAAAAGTAAGGGTAACAAAGAGAGAATCTCTTGGGTATATTGAGACCCAAACCCCACGACCTTACTATATTTCAAAATCCAAATATAAATCCTAAAAATACGAAAGAATATTAGGTAGATCCTTAAATCTTGCTTGTATGTGTGTGTGTGTGTGCATTCTAAATGTGTGTGCACGCACACGCGCGCATATGCACATCTAAATGTGATAACATTCCAAACCTCATTTTTGAGTGATACCACATTCTACACGAGTATCAAACACTCTTTACTAAATATTCAAAGTAACCTTGATTCTAAGAGCACTTGCAAGTTGATATTAACATGCGAGAAAGAGAGAGAGGGGGGGGGGAGAGAGAGAGAGAGAGATGGAGAGAAAAAGAGGAGGAATTTTTGAGTGATACCACATTCTACACGAGTATCAAACACTCTTTACTAAATATTGAAAATAACCTTGATTTCTAAGAGCACTTGCAAGTTGCTATTAACATGCGAGAAAGAGAGAGGGGGGGGGGGGGGGGGGGAGGAGAGAGAGAGAGATGGAGAGAAAAAGAGAAAAGAGGAAGAGGGGGGAAAAAAAAAAGGGGGAGGGGGGGAGGAGATTTTTATGCATCAGGATGCACACGTGTGCATATTCACATTCATCCATCATGTTCGCAAAATCATCCATATTCGTGTGAGCAACTCTTACTCCATGCTCTTCTAACCCTTAAATGAAATAACCATTTAAAACTATGAACATTTTATTTCATCATAGCTTTAGTTCTCATATCTCTCGCACATAATCAAATTCAAGTACTCACGTCCTTTCATGAACAGCTCCAATAATATACTAGACAAGGACATCGACACAACACCAGCTTGGGTAGGTATTTCTTCCCCGAGAATCACCATGTCTGCCATTAGCCTCTATCCATCACCTTCAAAATCCATATTTGAATCCATATATGCATGACATGTCATATCCATTAATCAATCATGCATATACCTTAAAGCATGTACCACGGGAAACTTAAAAGATAAATTGTTGGGATGTACCCTGTCCTAACACACTCAAAGAAAGTACATTAAGGACATGTTGGCAAAATTCAAGATGCAAGATTGTAAGATTGCAGGTACTCCATGGAGGTCAATCACAAATTGAGCTCACATGAAGGTGAACTCATAGAGGACATCACATCATATCAAAGTCTAGTGGGTAGTCTCACTATGCCACATTGACAAGAGTAGATATATGTTACAGTGTGAGTGTGCTAAGTCAATTTATGCACACACCAAGGAAACCACATATGGATGCTGCCAAAAGGATTCTCAGTATCTCAAAGGAACCATAAATGAAGGACTTTATTATCCTTATGTATCTGACTTAGGTTTGAAGCTATTTTTTGATAGAAGGAGCACTTCAGGTTATCTTACCTTTGCAGGTTCAAAGCTTATTTCATGGTCATCCAAGAAGCAACCCACAGTTGCCTCTCTCTTCTACTGAAGCTGAATATAGAGGTCTTGCCATAGCTACACAAGAAGCTATGTGGATGAAGATATTATTCAAAGATCTTAAATTGGAGTTTGGAACTCCAACTATTTTTTGTGACAATGAGTTCTATTCATTTGGCTGCTAATCCTATTTTTCATGCAAGGACTAAACATATTGAAGTTCATCATCACTATGTAAGGGAGAAGATTCTAAGCAAAAAGATTCAAATATCATGTGTCCACTCATCAACAATGTGCAAATATTCTAACCAAAGCATTGGATGGTACAAAGCTCTGCAAGTTCAAAGCCATGATTGGTTTGCAGGTAATCTTGGAAGATTGAAGACCTCAGCATACTTGGCTTGAGGGGGAGCTGTTGGAGCAAGTCTATGACAAGCCAAAGTATTGGCTTGAGTCCCACAAAGTCATAGAAGAAGCCTTAAAATCAAGACAATGTAAAGTTCACTTGTGAAACTACCTCTTGTAACTTTTGAAGAGTTTACATAATGTAAAAGTGAAAGAATCTTAAGTGGTTGAGTCCACTTGATCAAAAAAGGAAAGAGGAGCCACGAATTCGTGATTTGTGGTAGATAGAGAATCAAATCAATCACTAATTGATTGGAGAGTGGTTGAGGGGAGTTAGCCTCCCAAGCTCAACTATAAATAGATGTAAGCTTTAGTCGTGGTTAGAGAGACCTATGTGAAGACCTCCAAGAGCTGAGCTTTATGCCATATCAAGGTGTGATTCCAAGGCACATATATGTATCAGTAAGTCCATTGTATTGTACAAGCAATATACTTTCATTCTCATGATCATTTGAGTTCATATTTCCATGTTCTTGTGAAGTGTACTACTCACTGCCATATCTCTCAGTTTTCTCAGTCAGATTGCAGAGATGGTTTCTCTGAGCTTGGTGCATCATTTTCAGTGATTTAACTTGGTAAAGTTAGCTCTATAAGTCTACTATATGCTCACCAATTTTCATTTCATTTGGGTATTGCAATCTTCAGTTATGTTCAGTTAAAGCCAACACTATCTGTGCATTTTCACTTCTCTGTCAGGTAGCCGACTTTTCTACTCAACTTGTCAGAGCTGTTTCTCAATGTTTACTTATCCAAATTCAATGATTTAAAGATTGTTTGATTCAACATATCGTCTAGTATAAGCATACAAATTTTCATAATCATTAGATTCTTAAATCTAGAGCTATGTGCATTTTTCTACTCAGTGGTCTCATTACTATAGCAGCCCGTGAAAATCGGGATGATGTCATCACTTGTTAAACATCTTTCTCAATGTGGTTCATTATTTTTTATGAGATTACTCTTGAAAGTTAGCTCTTTAAGTTAACTAGACTTCCCCAAGAGAATTAAGCTAATTGTTGCTGTGCTCAGAGAATTATGCAAAACACTGGACAGGTGTATGAACCAAAATAGCAAGTTCTTCACCTCTGAGCTAACTCCAACTTATCTATTTGATCTATCTTTTTGAGAGTGATCTTCCAAGGTACATAGGGTGTCTAATACATCCATGGCAAGCTAAAAGGGCCCACCATATAATCCTGGAGTTCATTTGGCTGGTGTAGATCAAGGATTTTGCAACACCTCTTCATCTTCAAGCACATACACATCCATCTCTTCACAGTGGTATCAGAGCGAGCGAGAGAATAAGCAAACATCTGTTGAAAGCATTAGAGCAACACAATCAGAGTCCCCCCCCAAAAGGGGAAGAAAATGATATGCTCCCTCGCTCTTTGCCTCTTGACATGGCTTTCAAGCCATTGTCTATGTCTCTCCCTTGGTCCTCAGCCCCTCCATGTGGCTGAAAATATCCATGAGAGTCTTCACACGACTCTTCCATATGCACTCCTTCAATAGGGTGCTCAAGGAACTCTTTGATAGTTCCTTCTTTCTCTTCATACCTACACTTCCAAGACTTCTTGGTGGAAATCTGAAAACAACATAAACAAGAAGATTTTACCTCCCGTTTTGAAGCATTCCTTTGAGTACTGACCTCCTTGGTGCTCCAAAAGTTTAGTGCTCTAACTCTCCATCGAGCGAGCTTCTTCAAGCTTGCTCAAATCTTCATACCTTGAATTTCCCTTTGGCTTCAACTTTGTTGAGTAAACCTTCTTGCTCAAAATCCTCTTGAGTGAGCGGTTCAAATACTCAAGCTCCTTTGATCAAGCTTTAGCACAAGCTACCTCCAATATTAGCTTGTCTTTGGCCAAGGTGACTTTGGTGATGCCTCCTCGCTCACCTTCCTTCTTGAGTCCTTGACTCTTCCAAAGTGTTCTTTAGCACTCTTTACTTTGAAGTGAACCTCTCGTCCACTTGTCTTCGTCGAGGCCTTCAACAAAACAATAGAGCAATAAGGAACGGGACATATACCTTAGGCTTTCTCTCAAGCCTTCTTCTCTTGTGAGATTCTCTTCTTAGCCTTCTCTTTTTGAAGCTTTTCCAAGCTTCCTTGCAGCCTTCAAAGCTTCTCCCTTGAAACTTTCTTTACTTGTGAAGCTTTCAAAACTTCTTTCTTGCAACCCTCTTATTTATGAAGCTTCCCTCTTGCAACCTTCTTTATTTTTGAAACTTCCTTCTTGTAGTCTTTTTCCTGTTGGCTTCTTCTTGAAAGATAGTCTTTCCTTTGAACCTCATGTTGCTTGCAATGAACCTGTAGCTTGCTTCAAACAATAGCTCAAATGGTTAGTTACCCTTACTAGAGTATCTAAATATATATGTGACCTTGAGCTCTTCAAGCTCCGATGGGTTTCGACAAACCTCCACTAGCCTCGATAGTTTTACATAAGCTTGTAGGCAACCAAGGTTGGCTCTGATACCATGTTGAAAATCGGGTTTCGCATGCGGAAGAGTGGTGAGCCCATAACCGAAGGTATACGGATCTTGTTTTTTCACTTCAAAAATTATCACTTCATTTTATTTGTACCTGTAGATCCTTGGCTGCACACAACTACAAACTTATTTCCTCACGAGTCATACATGGTTCGTATGGGAAATATATTGAGTAACCACAATAGCATTACATTAACACCTCAAAAATACACAGTACACTTTTACTCACTCATCATAAGAAACTTCTTTCACATATGTTCACCATCATGAAATCACTTCAATAGATGGGTCAATGTATGAACTTCTTCAACCTTGATGTAGTACAAAAAAATGCATACATATGATTCTGCAGCAACAAGTAGTCTTCTGCATTCTTTATCAATCATGATTAATGAGAACCTGCACATATCATAACTCTGCATATGCTTATACATTTGATGTTTATCACAGCAATCAATGCTCTTTCTAGTCTGCAATAAAACCTTTTCTCACCATAACATATACACTTTGTGTATTGACTAATTTTGCCTTGACTAGTTTTGCCACAATACTGTACTTCAATAAGTCACATCCTCAACACAATAAAATTGTATTGTGATAATAAAACGTGTCCATATCCTGCAAATCATCACCTGCAACTTTTGGGAGGATTATAACATATACTTATTATGTTCATAACAGCATCATAGCATCTTGATTCACGAGGCACTCAAATACTCTGAGTGCATAACTTTGAATGCATGAACTATAATATGACGAAAAACTTTTTCTCGTATGAACACTATTTTAGTTACTTTTCATAACACATATGAATAAACCCTTGTGTCAACCATAGAAAACTACGTAGGAATCCACTTGCCCTTTGTTTGCTCCTTGAGTTAAGGAATGGCTTTCATATACGCATTTAACTACTACCCTTGATTTTCCCCTTGACTTAAGGAATGATCCAACAGTATGCATATGCGCACTTAACTCCTAAATCTAAGGGAACACTTACGGGTCTTCAAACCTCTATATAAAGAAGTGTATGAGCATGACAGCAGGGTGGTTCTCCAGAGTGTTCTCTTGTAGGATTTGTTAGCAACATACATGGAGATAATATTGCGGCATGTCATGTCAAATCTGCCGATGCTCTTCTCTATGTAAACTCTTGTTGATTGAAATATATTTCATTTTTTTTCTTTATTCTCTCTGAGTCACAGGATCGCTTGTATCAAAGATTGAGCACAGAGTTCTATGTGAAAGCATTTTGGACTATATAAGACTGTAGAAAAGTGGAAGTCACAAAGGTATAATTCTCATGTATGATAGATGCATGATTCTGTTATTATGGCATGTCGATGACAAGTTATTTTCTATGAGCACACATGATAAACTAACGTTTCTTACTTTATGAAGTCATTCTGAGCTAAGTATAGTTGCATGAAAGTCAAGGTTACGAAGTGCAGGTGATGCAAATCTTATATCTGTTGTTACAAGAAACAAGCTCATTCCTTGTGCCATAAAAATGATATGGAAATCATCTCTTAGAATAGAGGAAACGTTTGTCATATGACTCCTCCCCGAAGATCATATGTAATGATGATGTGAAAGTCTATTCACAGGTATAAATAGTTTGAATATAATATGCACAAGAGTTGAAGATGGAAATATACATTTCCATCTGAAAGGGTTCCATCAGCTTAACAACTAGGTCATGAATGCTATTAGCAACATAAAACCTCTATTTCTCCCGAAATTAATCACCCCGAAGAATGCCATGCGAACACTACCGTTGGTTTGTTTAACCATCTCTGAAAAAGATTTGTTTCAAAATTGGATCCAAATCAGATTCAGGTAAACCAAACACTGGCTTTAAGCTCTGGAACAACAATGTCTCGTATCTCAAATTTGAGAGTTACCATGTGCATATCATTAACACGTGCAATGTCATTAACAGACGTTTATAATTTCTTTACCTCCGAATAATGATCAAAGGTCCCAAGGCACAATGCGACACCCCATAACTCACCTCTTCCCCCAAGTCTTTTGCAACTCCTAATGCATATCATGGCTGCCAAATTATGCAATGTTCGATTGGCAAGCAAACTAAAGATAATGCAGAACTTGCTAAGAACAGAATTTCAAATTCTAACGAGCTCTGCAAAACTAAAACACTTAGAATTTACTAAGACTTTTGGTGGCAAAATATATACCTTCAATAAAACTTATTCAAAACTCAAACCTATCAAAATCTATTTTTATACGCCTGCCTATGTTAGAAGCCAGTTACTCAAATTTCAACTGCACGGCAGAGTGCAGTACTCTACACCAAGCAGGCTTCCAAATTTCCATCCACAACTTTGGATGAAATCTTTAAGCATAAATATCGGGATGATGTTGCCTTTAACAAACGTGATTAGACTTGTACACTCACCCACACATCAAGTAGAACTGAATATGCATTATAGAGAATTATAATTGGAAGCCTGCACTGAGAATAAAGTTTATATCTTCAGGTTTAATTTATTCAGTATCTAATGCCCTTGTCAGTGGGCTGACAATTCAAGATGCCACAAATGTGGGATGGCCTTTGATATGAGAATTTATTAGATACATCAAATCTAACAAACATACATCATCAGCATGAACAAGATATTCTGCCACGTGGACATGGATGAAAAAGGAATGAGATAAAAGACGTTTCAATGCAGAGGAACAGGAAAAGATGAATGAGAGCCCAGGTAATGAACCGTTAAAAAAATAATAATAATAAAAATAAAAATAAACATTTGAAATGCAAACATTCAAACGATGCATAGATAAGACTCAAATAGGATACCAAAAGCTTGGATATTATTGCTCAGACGAAGACCTAAAATAAGATGGCCACACCATTTCCGCTATCCTGATCCTTACCAGTTGATTGTTTCCTTGCAGAGACAGATGTATTTCTTTAGTTACATTTAACAAGGCTACTCTGCCAAGACCATTGTAGTTTTCCAAAAGTAGACTTTGCACACACATAATGCAGCTAAAGAAGTGCACTTAAAACATGTTCCTTTTTCATTGATTTTGCTTGTTATCCAGTATTTACTGCATTTGTCCTGGGGCAACCATTGATGCATTGCAGCAAAAATCGTTTGTGACAATAAAAGTTAGCAAAATGCCTGAAAAATCTTAGAAACACAAATTCTCCACGTCTCATCTTGCAGCATGAAAAGAAACATCTTTATGCAATGTTACATAAAAAGATATGATATAACAATATTTCACAACTTTCCAAAGCACCAACTGAAAAATGATCTATCATTAGTGCTCCCTGATCGGATGAAATCTCCAGAGACTGCAGCCTACTTACAAGAATGAAGATCAAAACACTGCAAAAAGACCAGTTTGCATACACGATACTACAAACTTACCCATTGCTGCTTTGATATGACCTAAAAATCAAAGACTAAGACAGTTTCACTAGTCCAAAACCTTTATTTATTTGTTTTCTTGTTGGGCAAAATAATTACACCAAAACTGGCTCCTCAGCATGATATGTAGATCTATTGGTACTGGGAACCTTAAGCGTGTCGAAATGCAATAAAATCTTCTCAGGTTGAGACAACCCAAAAGAAAACAGGTCTGCATTGTGTGAATAAGCAATCTATTTTCATTCCAGGCTTGAGAAGAAGGAAAAAAAAAAAGGAGGGGGGGGGAAGGGGGGGGGGGGGGGGGGGGGGGGGGGGGGGGGGGGGGGGGGGGGGGGGAGGGGGGGGGGGGGGGGGGGAGGGGGGGGGGGGGGGGGGGGGGGGGGGGGGGGGGGGGGGGGGGCGGGGGGGGG
>MU264961.1:5000-15571 GCA_020310875.1 Ceratopteris richardii
GATGACTTATCTTTATTGTAGGAAGCATAAACCACATGCCTTTTATTATTCAAAGAACAAATCTATTGAGGAAAAGTTATGTGGTAGGTATATCGAGTGCTTAGTGTCAAATGGAGGGGGAGCATACTTCTACCATGATTTTTATGATTTCTTAGATACAAATGGCATGAAGACACAAATCACATGTAGGTACACACCATGTAGCATTTCCCCAATCTTAAGCTTCGGATCACTCAAGCATAGTGGAAGAGAGAAAGACAAAATTTGCACAAGACAAGGGAATATTTGATGTAGTAGAGTAGACAAGATATGGCTCAAAGAAAGAGAAGTCATGATATTATAGATGTGAAATAATCGGTACAATAGCTTTGGGAAATAGCTTCTTGATGAAGCCTCTACCTCTCAACCACCCCTGAGATATCACAATCTCATTCACACTTGCACTTTGAATCTATTGTTTTATTCACTCCAAAATGTCTTGCTACAAGGTTATCATGATGTTGTTGAAGTACTTGGATCCTGGAATCCCCTAGAGGGACATACAATAGGTTCTTATAGAGTAGTAATCCATTATTTTCTTGAAATTCATTAAGCTCCCAAACTTTTCCTTCTTGAGATTTCTGCTCAACATTACAAAACAATTGATCCTATGCTAGATTCGCATGAATCAAATGATTCAAGGCTGAATCTTCATGATGGCCTGAAGAGATAGCTGCTAGCTGGAGATGCTCAGGATTGAGTAATACACTCTCTTGTTGATCAAAGGTCTCTTCACCATTCTTTAGTGCAAGGTAAGATCTTCTAGACAAGGCATTTGACTGACATTGTTTACATCTTGGACGCTATGTGATGACAAAGTTGAATCTAGATAGATAGTTACTCCATCAAGATTTCCTTCTATGGAGGATGTGGGTTGTCATAAAATAGTCTAGGTTCTTTTGATCTTTATACAGAGTAACTTTATAAGCTGCTCCTTCTTTGCAGGAATAAACCTCCTTTTCCTTGGGAACTTGATCTCTTTCTTTGACGTGGCTTCTTTCTCCATCATGTGTCCATCATCTTCAACTTCATTACCTTCTTCATCCAACTCCACCAATGTTGCTTTGCCTTTGTTGATTGATTGTGCTTCATAGGTTGATGAAGATCTCCCCTCCATGGTGAGTTCATGCTTGAACTATCTTCATTGATGGAACACCTTGGGTCGCTTAGCTCTAGGTCGATTTGTTCTTCATCATGTCCATGCTTTTCCTTCTTCATAGTCTTGCATACAATCATACTTCTTATACCAAGGAGTAGCGCATCAAATGCTACATCCCTTGATATCCTCAAGTCCTTTGTGTTGGGTTGAAGCACCTGTAACCTTTACGATCAATTGAATATCCTAGAAACACACACTTTTTCTGCCTTTGGTTGTAGCTTGTGCCTCAATTCACTTGGCACATGTACATAACAAGTACATCCAAATATCTTCAAGTGGGAAAGATCAGGTTTCTTACCATAATAGGCTTGATATGAGTGTCAAGCCATGGATCCTTGAGGTAGAAGCCCTATTCATAAGATACACGGCGGTATTTGTTGCATCACTCCAAAACATGTTATGTACATTCATCTCATTAAGCATTGCTCTAGCGATCTCCGCAATGTATCTATTCTTTCTCTCTGCTACTCCATTTTGTTGGGGTTGTACCTGCATGTTACTTGCCTCTTGATGCCTTGATCCATTAAAAAATTAGAAAATTCATTGGAGAAATATTCTCCCCCTCCATCGGACCTTAGCTTCTTGATATATGTACCTGTTTCCTTCTCTAACCATTGCCTTGAATGCTTTGAAACATGTAAACACATCTGATTTGTTTTTTATGAAATAAACCCAAACCATCCTTGTGCAATCATCTATAAACGTGACAAAGTACTTGTTACCTCCAATGGATTGCTCTTTGGTTGGCCCCCACACATCCATATGTATCAACTCTAATGGATGTTGGCTTATGTAGCCACTCTTCTTGAATGGAAGTCTTGCTTGCTTCCCTAGTTGACAAGATTCACTTAAATGCTTCATACCTTGTCCTTGAAGTTGGGAAGACCTTCAACCAGCCTCTTGAATTGCATTTCCTTCATTCTTTGTATGTTGATGTGACCCATCCTCTTGTGCCACAAGTCCAACTCCAAAATCCTCTTGTTTCCATATGTGAAGTAGACATGTTGAGTGGAATGAGAATTTACCTCGAAAGTGAAGAGTCTCCCTTGCTTCTTTCCTCTTGCTATGACCTTGTAACCTTGCGTAGGGTTCTCCACAAAGCATCCACCTTTGTTGGAACTTACTTGATAGCCTCTTTCAACCATTTGCCCAACAGACACCAAGTTCTTTGTGATAGTAGGTACATGCAAGACATCCTTGAGACATCTTCCTTCCTTCTTGTCATCCAAAGCTACATCTCCAACATGGGAGATCTCATGGGCTGTATCATCACTTGTTTCTACATGTCCTTTACCTTTGGGAACATGTAGATTAGTAAACCAAGAAGCACTGCAACTCATATGGTTGCTACATCCACTATCAATATACCAAGTGTTATCTACTTTGCTTGAATTCCCATTCATGTGCATCATCAAGAGATTGTCATTTTCTGAACTTGTAGAAGCATAATTACCTTGGCCTTTGTATGAAGAACCTTGATTATAGCTCCTTTGGTTTCCTCCTTGGTAGCAATCTCTAGCATAGTGGCCAAACTTGCCACATATGTAACATCCTTCACCATCTTGATTCCTGTTTTGTTGATGTCGTCCTCCTCTTCCTCTTGTTCTTCCTCTCCCTCTTTGTGATGAGGTGCCTTGGTCATGTCCTTGATTGCTTGAGTGGCCTTGCCTTCCTCCAAACCTTCCTTTGCCCCTTCCTTGTCCTCGTCTTCCTTTGCCCCTTTGATTACCTGCATAGAAAACTTGTGCATCCTTGCTTTTAGTTGAACTTCCACCTATGTTCATTTCTTCGGTGACCATGAGAGCAACCAATTGCTCAAAATCGGGAAGATTATCCCTTACATAAACTGAAGTGGTAAAGGGTTTCCACTTCTCATCATCTCTCAAACCATTGAGAGTATAAGCCACAAGATCGTCATCGTCTACGTGGCTTCCAATGGATCCTAATGCATCTGATAACTCACTTCCTGAGCTCTTCCTAAGGTTTTTGAGCTCATTCTTGAGTTGGATCTTCCTTGCTTTGGTGCTTGTTGAGTAAAGCCGTTACCAAAATCATAGCAAATGGATAAATAGAGAAGGAGAACCAGCCCTTACAATAGAGAGCAAAATATTTCCAACAGAGCCTACACACAGAGAAAGATATCAATCACACAACTTCAGTAAAATGAATGTTGCTCCCTCACTACTCAGATAATGCTCCAGAGAATTGGTGAGCATACAATAGAATCAAATAGCTATCCAGTGAGACAATAACTACATCAAATGGATACAATATGAGGGAGAATCAATGCTAACAACTCAGCGGTAGAGAGTTGCAACACTGCCTCCGGACACACATAGATATGCCTACAAAAAGAAAACAAACAAGCAAGCAAGGGGCTTGCTTATCACAACTCCAGCACTTAGTGCTCACTTTACATGAGCTAAAACTCCAAGAAGATGGCCCAAAAGAAGTCGGGATACATGCTCCTTTTATGGTGAGAAGTGTGCCCCTAAAATCTAGGAACTACCTTTCCAAATCAGCCTCCTAACTTGGAGGACTTAGTTGAGATGACTTGGGGAGTGGTTGAGTGACTTTTCTTGATGGAATCTCGTGGCTTTTGGCTTCCTTTGATTTCTCCACATGTCCATAAAGATTCCCCACGAATTTGTAGCTTGAAGCTTGACTTTTAAGAGACATCACGATGTACAATCTGCAATTTATGAGTTTCCCAAACTAAAACCATCTTTTGGAAAGGACGAACGTTGCATTTTTCCCAAAATAAAGCCTTCACAAACATGTTTTCGAGGTGCCTCAAGTTTGGGCAAAGAGGAACCATTTTAGATTTCTATAGGTGTAGCAAACTAGCAAAATTCAGATGAGCAAAGCATGCATGCCAAAGCTTTGCAACTCACATAGCCTAAGAATCATTTATTGCACATGCCATATCATTTAGAGATCTTTCATAGTTTATGAGCTTATACAGCCCATGACATAAAAAGCCAGAAGCAATAATCACATCGCCATTTAATAGATCATGAGCTGTACACCTATCATCAACAAATTTCACAACCAAGCCAATCTTGGCTAATGCAGAAACTGATAACAAGTTCTTCTTGATCCCTAGCATAAATACAACATTTGACAAAGTGAAAGAACTACCATCAGCAGTAGTCAAAATGATCTTACCAACTCCATAACAAGATAAGAGGAGTTGTTGGCGCATGTAACAGTATTCCCTCTAGAGGCAAGCTCGAGTGAGGAAAAGAAACTGCACTGTGAGGTAATATGTTTGGTTGCCCCACTCTCAAAATACCAAACATCTAGTCTACTACAGACATGCACTGCTCATGAGAAGATGGGTCAAAACTGCAAATATGCTCTATAGTAGGTGCAGCAGAAAACTGCAACATGAATAGGAATATGCAGAATATCATCATCTTCGATACCTTCTGCATCAGCTTCTACCTGCCGTTTGTAACATGTCGCATCATATCATCCCATAATGGGTAGTTGGTACCATCCAACTTATCCTCAACAGCCAACATATAGAACAAATCACTGCTTTCAGCCATGGCCTATGATTAAAATACCTTGATGCATAAAATTGATTCTATCTCAAAAAGTCAATGAACAGAACTGCTGAGACAAATTCTAGTAGACTTGTAGCAAACTTTGACACGCTTATACTAGCAAACAAAAATTGGTATATAACTTTGGCACAAAAAGATAAAATAGCCTGCACAAGTGCTGCAATAGTGCATCAGAGGCTGAAATGAGCTAATAAATTTTGGCACCACAATGCGAAGCTGTTTTGATCTCTAAAACACGCTGAGTATGCTCACCAAAATTCATGTGATTTTTAGACTGCAAACTGAGGAGTGTCGATGGTGCCCTAGATGAAGCAACGACCTGCTCTGATACCAATTGTTGGAGTTAGACGTCTGCGGAAGCACACAAACAGCACAAGGAAGAAGAAGATGCTTGGAGCAGAACACCCAATACTTAATGTATTACTAGAGAATGTACAAAGGATTAGTAGCCCATTAGGGCAATAGGCGTATATACAGAAGAGGGAAAAAAACCTCCTAAAGAGGGAAAAAAGTGTCCTGACAATCCTAGAGTGTTCACACACATCACTACCTAAATATATCAACTTTAAATGTGTCCACTATGGCAAGAAGTTTCTTTATCACGAATTTCATAATAAATTTCTGGTGGGGAAAATTTCCACTGAATGATATGCAGCTTCATGTAGGTGTCCATCATCGCCATATTGGGAAGGAATGGTCCATAGGGCAAAGACGAGCTTAGGATGAACTAGAATTGGAGCAGTAGTGAGTGCTAATTTCAAGGTTTGAAAGGCTTTTTCTCCTTCTACGGTCCATGAGAATTTGGAGCTCCCTATAAACTTGGTAAGAGATGTCACTATCTTGGAGTAATCTCTGATGAATATCCTGTAGAAATTGGCAAACCCTAGAAAACATTATACATCTCGAACACATGAAGGTGGTTGCCAATCAAGGATTATCATAATCTTCTTAGGGTCCATAAAAATTCCTTTATCTGATACAATGTACCCTAAAAATTCCACTTCTATCCTATGGAAAGAGCACTTCTCCAATTTTTGCAAATAATCCTTTTTCTCTTAGTTTCTCTAGGACTATCTTTACATGACATTCATGATGCTCTAGAATTTTGGAGAATATCAAGATATCGTCAAGGTATGTTACAAAAAAAAACCATCTAAATACTCTCAAAAGACATCATTCATCATATGTTGGAAGACAGTTGGAGCATTTGTGAGACGGAATGGCATAACTACATATTCAAAATGTCCATACCTTGTTCAAAATGTGGTCTTCCATTCGTCTCCTTCTGTAATCCTAACAAGGTTGTAAGCTCCTTGAAGGTCAATCCTCATGAAGAATCGTGTTTTTCCAAGGCATTCCAAGAGCTTTGATATGAGTAGTATAGGGTATCTATTCTTTATAGTGACTTTATTCAATCCACCATAGTCTACAGACATCCGGAGAGTCCGATCCTTCTTCTTTACAAAAAAAATAGGAGCTCCTGCTGGAGACTTTGAGTGTTTGATAAACCACTTTGCTAGATTCTCATCAATGCTCTTGCGTAGTTTTGTAAGTTACTCTAGGGATAGTCTAGTGTTATATTCCCAGATGCTAGAGGTGGACCATCTACTACTTCAGCTACTTCTTCTAAAGTACAAGAATTCCATGTTTCTTAACCAATCCTTAATCGATGAAACATGAGAAGGCTCTTGAATTACTAGGGCTGTAAGGGAAAGGATCTTCTTGGCCATGAGAAGCTGGAATTATGAGAACCTTTCTTATATCATGGACTCATTGTATGGTCTCTTTTACAATTGGACTTCCTCATTTCCCTGCTCTACAAGGGTGGTTGCGACTCTTGAGTTCATTCTCTTGTTGGGATAATTAACCACAATATGGCGAGGGCTTCCACAATACAGTCATAACTTGTTATCCCTCCTTCTTTGTTTCTCTTGTTTTGTTAGAGGCTAGAACCTAGTTACATCTATCTACATAGGTTTGGGCATAAAATCATCTCTAGTAGTGGGCTAGAAGGGTTTCCATTGGCGAGGCCTTCCTTCTACTTGTTTTTCTTGTTTCCTTTCAAAAAGCTGATTATCACATTGAATAGCTTTGCTGATGTATTCATTCAATGTCTTAACCTCTAGCATCATGAGCATAAGGTCCTTTAGATCATCTCTTAAACCCCATCTAAATTGCCTTATGAAATATCTTCATGCCATGTGAGGTCACATATCAGTTGTCTAAACTCTGATGCATAGGTAGAGGTAGGTCGGGTACCTTGATGTAGCTTTTAGAGTTTTGTTTCTACCACTGGACTCATGTCTGCATCTCCAAATGTGGTGGTGAGTTCTTGAAGACTCCTAGTCATGACGTATTGTCATATCCTTCTCTAAGATTGGGGCAAACAATTATGATGCTTGACCATAGAGCAAGGTTCCAATAAAACTGACCTTGGATTGATCATGAGGGTATCTATTAGGCTTCATATGGATGTACAATTTGACTTGTTGTAGGAATCCTCAAAACTTTGTGCAATCACCATCGAACTTTATTGGCATACAAATTTGGGTTCCTTCATGAAAGATGAACTAGAATGTTGGTTCACTTGAATGATTCCTTGATTTGCTTGAAGATTGCCCACTCGTTCTTGTAGTTCCTCGATGAGCATGCCTACATGCACCGGATGTCCCATCTCGACTTGTGTTTGTCTATGGAGTTAGGTCCTTGATTTGTTGTTGAAGACTTTGAAGTGATGCCACAATATCTTCATAAGCATTCTCCATGATGCCTACTGTTGAATAGAAGCTGGTCTTGCCTAAATATTAAGGGAGCACTAGATTGTGGTCTCTGACTATAGTAGACAATATTCTAGAAATATGCTTCTGATTACAAGAATACACATGTAGGAAAATAGTACAAGAATATGTAGTTGATACAAGAAATCCCACAACCCGAGACTCATAGGCATAGATAACTCAGCTAGAAATGATACAGGAGATCCCACAACCCGAGATCCTAAGTATGGAGCAACATCTCTAGATTACAAGAACTCCCTTCAGGGAGATGAACTAGATACAAGAAAGAACTCGACAAGATCTCGTACTATGAGATTACAAGAGGATAAGTCTGGATGTCTAAGATACAAGACTAGACAAGACTAGAGCAAGAGACAAGACTAGAACTCGAATTGGAACTTGAAAGTACTTGGTGATCAGGAATCTTTGAGCTCCCAAGACTGGCATTGGCAAGACTAAGTATGTATGTGGCCAAGGATTGCTTATATAGGATTTCAAGGGTGGTTCCCAAGGGCAGTTGCAATTTGATGATGTCATCAATGATGTCAACAATTCCAACAAGACATTTGGATGTCATAATTTAGCAAATATATAGTGAATCTTAGGGTTTTGGCACGTTCAGGATGCAATGGAAGCATTTGGTTTCTCCTAATTTGAACCAATCATGAGATATATGAAGCTGGGGATAATAGAAAAGCTAGCTATATCATACTTGAGAGTCCTTTGGATGGACATGCTCAGTATTAGTTCATAGTGAATTAAGGAGCAAACTTGATGATAGATCAAAGAGGTGTATCTTTATAGGGTATGAAGGTGAGGTAAAAGGGTCATTGTTGCTTGTATAGGAGGTACTTGGGTATCCACTTTTATTAAGAGTAGAGAATAAACACATCCAGTACGTCACCTACTCAAGGGAGGTTCTCTTTAGGGAAGTATACCCTTTAACACTTTGTGAGCAGGAAGATAACAATGATTCCCAGAGTAAGGATTAAGATAAATGACAATAGTTGGAGAACCCAAAGATTCCTTAGATCAAACAAATGATTACACTGTATGCCAAGGAAATGCTACAGATACTGGTGCTCTGAGTTAACGTAACACTCAAGAATAGGACTAATCAACCTCAATACAAGAGACTCGTACAATCCATATAATGATCACAACTGATGCAGAGTAGTACTGAGCAATACAATGTATAGAGACTTGCTCTAAGGGAATGAACATGCAAATACTCCAGACTTACGCGGAATGGCAAACCAAGTCTCTCTCTTCAACTATAGTGCTATCAACCCTCCACTGGGAATCCCACGCTCTCTATCGACACCATAGAGTGACTTCCTCCAGTAGGCTTGAAAACCACAAGTGCCAAGAGAAGACCTCTGTATGCACGTATACAAATGTGTATCTGAACTAATGTCTCAAATGAACACAAATCCATTGCTTTTATAGGCTCCCATAGGCCAAGAGAGCCTTGCCGATTCTTCACGTCCATTGATCAAGCGCGCCGATTAATTACCCAAAATTGAAGGGGTAGATCAAATGTTCCCTTGATTTGAATTGGATTTTTACTTCTTTTATTTTCTTGAAAGCTGAGATCCTCCTTTTACGTCGCCCACGAGATTGAAATGTCCTTCCAGATGTGCTTCTCATACTCAAGGATCCCTGTGTTGCTCACATAGCTTCAGTATTTTGTCACTTACATCTTTTGGCTTCCTTATCCTTTAAAACTTGCCACCATGTCCTCTACCCATCGATACAAAGCTGTGGAAACGCATGGAGATTTCAATAATTGGATATTTTGTCTTTTGATCCTTCACTCACATTTACTCTATTTTCTTTCTTTTTAGTCTTTTACAACTCCTTTTCAGCCACTTGGTGGGTGGGAGGTGTGTGCCAGGGGGTTGGCCAACAGGGACGGGGAAGAGAGGAGGAAGAGGGGTTGAGGGGGGCGAGGCAAGGGGAGAGGGGGGTGGCAGGGTAGTACTGCTATCCCTCAATGCTTGAGCCTTCATAATACACTCCATATTGGCAGTCCAGCCGTATTCACCAGTTACAAGGCAACAAGGAGAATCAACCACAACGATCGGATACTACCACCTTTTTCTACCTTGTCTCCCAGAATGTCTTTCATTACCTTGCAAAGTGGCTTGAACTTGAACCCAGAAGTCAATAAAGTGGTTTCAAAGAGCCGGAGGACAAGATCTTTTTTGTCAGCATCTGCCCTCTTCCTCAGCTCTTCCATGATGGCATTCTCTGGATTAATTTCCATAGTCTTCTTCGATGACATATAGCTTGACAGAGGAGGTGGGGCTGTAGGGAAGGAGGAGGTAGAGAAGTGGGGGCGGGGTAAAGGAGGTGGGTTACGAGGGATGGGGAGAGAGGAGGTGGGGGGAAGGAGATGGGCTGCGGGGGAGGGGGAGAGAGGAGGTGAAGAGGTTTGGGGGGAATAGGCAGGGGAGAGGATGGCTGTGGGCGGCGCGGGGGGGGGGGGGGGGGGGGGGGGGGGGGGGGGGGGGGGGGGGGGGGGGGGGGGGGGGGGGAGGGGGGGGGGGGGGGGGGGGGGGGGGGGGGGGGGGGGGGGGGGGGGGGGGGGGGGGGGGGGGGGGGGGGGGGGGGGGGGGGGGGGGGGGGGGGGGGGGGGGGGGGGGGGGGGGGGGGGGGGGGGGGGGGGGGGGGGGGGGGGGGGGGGGGGGGGGGGGGGGGGGGAGGAGAGAGGAGAGAGGAGGGGAGGGAGGGGGGGGAGGAGAGGGGGGGGGGGGGGGGGGGGGGGGGGGGGGGGGGGGGGGGGGGGGGGGGGGGGGGGGGGGGGGGGGGGGGGGGGGGGGGGGGGGGGGGGGGGGGGGGGGGGGGGGGGGGGGGGGGGGGGGGGGGGGGGGGGGGGGGGGGGGGGGGGGGGGGGGGGGGGGGGGGGGGGGGGGGGGGGGGGGGGGGGGGGGGGGGGGGGGGGGGGGGGGGGGGGGGGGGGGGGGGGGGGGGGGGGGGGGGGGGGGGGGGGGGGGGGGGGGGGGGGGGGGGGGGGGGGGG
>MU264962.1:0-15545 GCA_020310875.1 Ceratopteris richardii
TACATTCTATTCCTATCTCGTCATGCGTGCATTGGTGGGGTCTAGTTAATTGTGATGGCATTAGTCGTTTCCTATCCCACAAACAAATATAATTTAAATCAATAATATTTTTGATGTTCATACTCATTCATTCCATGAAATGATTGCTACTTATGTGTCTGATTTGCATTTTTTCCGAGACATGGAAGTGTTTCAATAGTTTTACAACGTTTAGTGAGGATCACTACAAATTTCATAATAGATTTTTGTATTCCAACAAAAGTTATGCATAACACAAGGCTTTAATATTTTTTTATGAAAGAGATGCATGAACACCGTATATGGGTCATAGAAGCATACAAAGTATTATTTCTACATGTAAAGAATTTTTCTTTTGGCCAAAAATTGAAAAGGATATTGCACAGTATGTTTCACATTGCATTGTGTGTCATGTGTGAAATGACATCATGGTAAAGCATTTGGATTATTATTGCCATGTCTTATACCTAATGGACCATGGGAACAAATTTCTATGGATTTTATACTATTCTTCCAACAACTTCATCACATAATGATATGATTTGAACGTTTGTTGATAGGTTTAGTAAACAAACATAATCCATTCCTTGTAAAAAGCATCTCAAGCTACTAAGTTATTTATTAAATGTGCATGGTCTTCCAAAAGTCGTTTTATCAGATTGAGATGTTCATTTTGTAATCACTTTTGGGTTGCCTTATTTCAAGATAAGTCCTAGAATAGTCTTTAGCTCTCCATTTCACCCTTAAAACTAATTGGCAAAGTGAAGCTACAAATAATATTGTTTTGGATTTATTATATTGTTATTCTTTAGATAATCCAAGTAATTGGGAGGAGAAACTTCCTTTACTACAATTTGCATATAATAACACAATAGATACAACTACTCGACGTGCACCATATGAAATTGTTTATGGGAAAAAAGCATCCCATTTCAATGTCTATTACTCAACTTACATACCTATGCTGATTCTTTTGCACGAGATGCTGTTTCTAAACATCATGAGTTCATGAGCACATTAAAAAGATTCAAGAACATTACATGCAGAATGATAATAAGAAATCATAAAGAAGTTTCAGATTTAGTGACATGAAAAATGAAAAGTAAATAGAATTGTACAACCTAGGGTAGAGCATAGTTATGTTACGAGTTTTTACATTCGTGGCAAGTATGATCATTAGGAAAAAACATTTCTTAAAGAGGCAGAGAGGGAGAGAGGAAGAAGAGGTTGGTATGCATAACGTGCAAACTTCTATGCTAAAAGCTTGTATTATGAAAACTAAAGAGAGAATATGCTTACCATGGAACATGCCTTATTTCTAAATTTTGTAGTGATGTAAATTACTAGAAATACTATGGTTATAGGAATCACATAGCAAGTTCTAGTGAATCAAATAAATATATAAAAGCAGTACTATGTAGTAAGTAGAGATGATGATCTTTAATTAGTTATCAATATTGCATATTTACCACTCATTCAAGAAAATGATGTAAAAAATACATTTAATGATTTATTTACATGTATTCAGTGCCAATAAGGACCTTGTATTCTGTTGAGATATCAAGCTCAACATGTGACGATCCATGATGACATGTATCACTTTTTCATTTCACTCACTCGCATAGTGATCATGCCTATATATGTCAAGGATGCTTCAGTGAGATTTACTAGATTTATCTACCAAGAGTGATGGCACATTTTTTTCTTGCCAACTCACTCATTTGTGGGCATTAGGGTTTTCCTTATGTAATGTTCTATATATATTGCACTTGTTGTATTCTTGTTTGAGGTTATTCTTGAACATTCGTTTTATGTAATAAAAGAAGAAGAAGATCATTCTTCCTTGCCTCAATGTATGTGTGTGCTCCGCTTTGATTGTGAGAGTATGTGTATGTGAGCTCTCTTCCTTATCTCCTTCCTTGTGACATGGTATTAGAGCAAGTCTGGCTATAGAGAGCTCATGGAAAAGGCCAATGGTGAAGACTATGTAAGAAGACGTGGTGAAAGCATGATTCACAAAAACCTTCTTATTGCTAATAAGATTGTTGTGAACGTAAAAGACCTCAAAATATTTTCGAGATTTATTCCTTTAGGATCACTCGTTTTTGTGAGATTTCTATTTCTAATCCATCTCAACCTCTATTTTGAGCCCGCAAGGTTGGGCCCAAAACAAAAACCAACTCTATTTGCAAAATTGTAACTTGCATCTTGTTCGACAACACTCATATATTTCATATCTAGAATTTCAAGAGTTTCCTTCTACTATTAGTACACCAAAATTGTATGTTCTTTTTTTGCTAAAATAGACATGTCATAGTGCGATAGCGTTCAAGCAGAAATACTGCTTGTAGTGTCTTTGTAGTGTTGTGAGTTCCTACAAAAATGGCAAACCTAGATGGAATGAGTGAGCTTATAAGCGATAAACTGGACAAGAACTTCCATGCTTGGAGATTTAGAATGAAAATTTTCTTGATGGGAAAAGGCTATTGGAAGTACATCAAAAGAGAGAACGAAAATGCTCCGCACTTACGAGAGAGCATTTGGATTGTGGATCAAATAAGAGCATATGAGGAATGGAATCAAGGAGCATGAAAGGAAATGTTTTGGCTATCTATTATCTTACAGGATAGCATGATTGGGCACATAGAGGATGCCAAGACTCTGAAATAGACTTGGAGTAGTTTGGTCACATTGTATGAGACCAATACAAAGGCACGAAAATTGCAACTCAAGAACGAGCTACATACACTCGAGAAAAAGAGCATGTTGGTATGTGACTACACATTGAAAATCAAAAGCATATGTGAGTCACTTGCATCTAGTGGTGTGAATGTATTTCATGATAGGTTGGAGGTGTTCCTTTCTGGTTTAGGAGTTTCATATAAGTAGTTTAGAACTTCTATACAGAGTAGGGAAATATTCCACATTTTATTCATCTAGTATCCATGCTGATTATTGAAGAAAATAATCTTGGTGAGTATTTAAACTCCCAAGGAAAACCTAGTTTTAGCACGTATTCTACTCTTGTAGATGAAGAGGAAGAGGTAGAGGCTTCAGAAGTGGAAGAGGACACAATAACCAAGACCAAGGTCAACAAAATAATCATGCAAGAGATGGAGGACAACTTTGGGGCAAGGGAGCCCAAGAAGCCGAAAAAACTTCCAAAGAAATGATTCACCTAATGAGAGGAATGTTGGAATTGTGGTAAACTTTGACACTTTGAACATGATTCCACGTTGAAGAATAAAACTAACAGAAGGCAACAAAACAATTAATCATCCCCAATTACAGATGATTCTAGGAGTTGTTCATGGTCCAACATCTTATCTGTTGATGTTTCGAAATGGAATGGTGATGTCTGTTATTTGACTCAAGTGCTTCAAATCACAATGACTAGTCATGCTCAATGGTTGAGTAATTTGGAGATCAATCTCTATCAAGCATAAAGGAAACATAGCATTATCTATGGAGAATGGGAAGGTAAAACATCTTGCTAATGTGTTGCATGTTTCAAAATATAACAAAGAATAATCTAGTTTGTATTGGACAAATGGTTGAGTAGGGATTACAAGTCAGGTTCAATGCTAATGGATTATGTATAGAAGAGTAAAATAAGATGGAATATTGATTTCCAATGGAAACAAACTAGGTAGGGATGTTTACCTTAAATGTGAAAATTCTTGAAATGAATGTAGTCATGTTTGAAAAAGGTTAAGGAGTTAGTGTTGATATAGAGATCTGGCACGAACAATTTGGACATGGAAATTTGTAGAGGTTGAAATTGATGCAGTCAAAGGGTACTGTGAATGGACTACTAAATTTCAACGTTGTACAGATGCAAAAGGTATGTGCGACATGTCAATTTGATGAAACAATCAAGAGCATCATTTTTGTGTGATAAGCATGTTAGTGAGAATTTTCTAGAAATAGTACATACAGATGTTTGGGGTTCTTCAGGTTTTATGTTACTTTCATTGATGAACATACACAAAACCATTGGGTTATTTTCATGAATGAGAAGAGTGAGGTGTTTAATGACTTCGAGATGTATAAGCTATGATGGAAAAGAAAACATGGAAGTACATTGAGACATTAACAGCTATGTGAAGTTGAATACATGTCAAATGAGTTCGACAATTTTTCTAAAAGGACATGGAATTCAATGTGAGTGTTCATGTAGGTACACACCATAATAGAATGGCATTGTGGAACACAAAAAATAGATATTGCAAAAACAGCAACAGCCTTGATGGATGAGAAGAATATGCCTCAATGTTATTGGGAAGAAGATGTGCATATTGTAGTATACATCATGAACTGAACTCCAACTCCTATTGTACATCAAGTTACACTAGAAGAGAAGTTCACAAATAAAAGCCAAACTTATCACCTATGAAAGTTTTTCGATGTATTGCGTTTGTATATGGTCCAAATGAGTTGAGGATGAAGCTTGATCCAAAAGCAAAAAAAATGTATCTTCATTGGATACTCCCTGGAAAAAATTGGATCTAAAATGTTATAACCAACTCACATGACCGGTGAAGGTAAAGTAGAGATGTGTTTGATGAAATGTGAAGCTTCTATGTAGATGCCAAAGATGGACTTAATCTTGAATCAAATGAAAAACGAAAATGCTAGAAAAACAGTGCAAAATCTCAAGTTTTGAGTGGATGAGATGCATCACCAGCAGTAGTTCCAACTCAAATCCATGGAGTGGACAACTGCATGGAAATTTCAATCTCAAAAATTCATCAAATACATCCAAGAAAGGTAGCGAAATTTTTTAATTCAATAAATAACTTACCATAATGAGGAAAAATACATATAATAAATAACATTTAATAAATAACTTAGCAAAATCCTATGTATATGGGTAGGTTCCATAACCTATTACTAAACATATGAAAAGAGTTACTTTTTCCAAAAAGAATTAGAATATTTGGAACATATTGTTTCTAGTCAAGACGTTCATGTAGATCCAATGAATATTAAAGTAATTGAGGAATGGCCTGTACCTCAATATGTGAAATGATGTATGCTCTTTTATTGCGTTAGCTAGTTTTTATCAAAGGTTTGTAAAAGATTTTTCTTATTTAGCAGCATCCACTCACATTGTTATTGAATAAAAGGTTAAAATATGCATGGAAATTAGCACAACAACAATTGTTTGAAAAACGCAAACATGCAATCTCTCATGCACCCATTTTATAGTTACCAAATTTTGCACAACCTTTCTATGTAGTTAGAGATGCTAATGGTTTAGGTATAAGTGTTGTATTTATGCAAAATGATCATGCAATTGCATTGCAAAATTAGGAAACTTAAACCTTATAAAACAACTATATTACATATGATAAGGAACTTTTAGCTATTGTGCATCCTTTAAAAATTTGGAAACATTACCTTATGGGTTCTGAGGTTCTAATTAACGCACAGGTCTTCCCTCCTTGGAAGAGCTGTCCCTTTATGGATGCGTATCTCTTCGGACTCTCACCTCCCTTCCGACGACTTTGCAGAAACTTAGTTTGGGTTATCGCAAAAGCCTTGAGAGACTTGAGGTATGCAAAAGCTTTTTGCTTTCTGTTTTGCTTTGTGTCTATGGCTTTTGATTCACACATGTTAGTGAAAAAAATCATGTGTATGCAGGCCTTTCTACCAAACTTAACCAAACTAGACGCTTCGTACTGCGAACTGTTGAAGAGATTGGATCTCTGCGCCACCTCCATGCGATCGCTGTTTCTACCAGCTTGTGCAAAACTCAAGGAGTCAGATTGCGAAGGTAGCGCTCTTCCGAATAACTTATTGAATTTATAATTTCTCCCTGAATTGATTTATTTCCTTTATATTAAAAGTAAAATCATGTAAGAACAATACAGACAAGCTTCCGATCTCATTTTGTGTGTGAGAAAGATCCACTGCTCACATCATCCATGGACATCAGAAAAAGCATCATCATTTCATCGGTCTATGGCAGTAATAAGAAAGCTTACTCATCCTTGATCTATCGCCGTGATGAGAAAGCTTATTCATGGTGCCTTTTATCAAGCATTTTACATGAAGTTGTACTTCATGCCTTGGGTGCAGATCTGGTGTAGCCCGTCCTCACAAGTTCTGTATCGGGTATGCTACCAAATTGATAAATCCAAAATTATCGGTCTTCATATATAACCTCCCAATCATTCATGTCATAAATCAAATAGCCAGTACATATTTTTGTTGATAGATACATAGAGGATGCAGAAACCCATACTTGATTCCCTTTTTAATTACCGCTCTGACCTTATCTAAAATATTTGGATATTGAATTTTGGTGTAGTCGGCACCATCGCATCAGGCAGATAGCATTAGACTTGATGTGAGTTTTGAACGTATCGATCATCGTGCATGCAAAGCCTTGATGCATCCAAAAACAAGCTGGATGTCTCATATTCCATCCACATCCAGTTGGCATGAGTTATCCAGCTCACGAGTGCGAAGGGATGTGTATTACTATGTGAAAAACTTGTTGAAACTCGGATTCACATAACATGAACATGAGAATCCAACTATTATTTTCTCAGAAGGACATAACATCGACATCAGAATCCAACTATTATTTTCTAAGAAGGACATACTAGATATTAACAAATGATGGGAGAATATACAACTTCCCTATGTAGCCTTAAAACATAGATGGCCTCATAGGCACACCCAAAAAATCTCTAATCACTCAAATAAATGCTTCTCTAAAATCTTTATAATTGAACCTAAGATATTTCTCACATAAAACCAAAAACTAAAAGACCTTGCTAATGCAAGATACCTCACTCAAAATGCTCACTTCCTAATATGAACCAATGGCCACAAGATAGTTATTGCCTTCAATAGTGATGCACACAAAGACCAATGTTCACTTTTAGAAACATTTGTCTCAGAATATGTAGAGTTTGGATATGAACTTCAAGGAAAGTTTAGGAGGAAAAATAGCCTTCTAAAAAACCCAAGATTACATGAAATGATGACAATCTCATAGGGAGGCTCTGCTCAACACTAAGAGCTATCTACCTTCTACACATAGAAGTTTATGAGCTAGCGTAAAGCTAATGATACTATTTACTTTCATGAATCCCCACAAATGATTGTGCCCATCACATTCTAACCAAGAGGTTATGAGTTCAATTCCTTACATTGGTATCAAAGCCTAGGAAGTAGCTTGGGAAAGGTGGATTGACCTAATGGCCTCTGAGAAAGGCGCTTGGGCATCCTCTATATGAAAGGGTACAATGCACGTCACTTTCACAAGCTAGGAATGAACTTTCCAAATCTAGTGAGACAACTAGAAAAAGTGAATCTCTTGGGAAACCATGGGTGGAACTTGATTGAGGATTCAAGATACCAAACATGGGTGAGAAGAAGGTTCAAGACTGAGGTTGAGAACAAGGGCCCAAGATACCAAGGTTGTGAACAAGAAGGTTCAAGACACCATGATTGAGAGCAAGGGTTCAAGAGACCAAGGTTGTGAACAAGGTTCAAGAAACTGTGCGAGGTTGAAGACATCAATTCAAGGGAACCTAGGGAGTTAAGGGGCTAGTCACAGAGGCTAGAGGGATACAAAAGTAGATCATTGAGGACAATGATTGACTAAGGGGGAAGAATTTAATAAAGTGATAGGTTGGAGATGGTTGAACCACACCCTTGACAGATAGGAGATGGTTGAAATACACCCTAATAGAGAGGATTAGGAAGTAATCCTCAACCATGGCTTTTAGGGCAAGTGGTTAGCCCATCACATTCCTAACCAAGAGCTTGTGAGTTCAATTCCTTACATAGGGGGGAAGAATGTAATAAAGTAATTCTATGATCTGTGATCTTTTACAGCACGTAGTATGAAGATCCTAATAGACATATGTATTTGATCGCCTGTGGATTCACATGAATGCCTGTCTAGCTCAATTGGCTCAGCGCGCAGCTGTGATCTTCAGTGTTGTGGGTTCAATCCCCAAGTAGTGCAATCTTCGAAGCCATAGCCTTGCACCATTTACTCCCTTGTACACCTCGGATGCAGAGCCACGAGAATGAGTCGCTAGTTACAAGCTAAACTTTATGCACGAATTTCTAAGGAGAAAATCTCGCACAGACTCAAGGCAAATAGATCATCAATGAGATTTTAATGAAGGAGATGATAAGAACAAAGTCTCCATGAAAGCTCATGAGGAAGTTCATGAGGAAGATGATGAGCTATCAAAGGTCTCCATAGAAGCTTACCTAGAGCTCTGATACCAATGCAAGAGAACAAGGATTATGACCACCACGTGCTAGAGACATGACTCTCCTCCCAACCAAATGCCTCTATATATAGCTCTCTCTAGGGGGCTGCCTTCTTGGGCAGGTGGATACTAGCTAGCCATGTGTGGGCCATGTAACTGCACGTGCACCAAGTGTCCTAGTTAACTCGAGTTAACTCAAGTGGATGCTTCTAGAAGGCTCTAGATCTCTTTGGGCAAAATACTCTCCCCATGTTCCCCATGGGGATTGAACCCAAGACCTCCTCCTTCACATCCTTGAGACTTAACCAATAAGCTAAGTGGATCACTTGTTCACAAGAGCACAAGACCTCCCAGTAAGTCTAAACTCGAGATCTTTGGTCATACACACAAATGACCAAACGGTGTCCGATTTCAGATCTATCTGAACTGGTGAGACCCTTTGATCATAGACTTAGTTTATTACACAATGCTCAATTTCCCTATGAATTCAATGGTCAATTTTATACATGGAACAATTGGTAGGACCCCTTGCCCGAGAGGGCTGAGGGGGCTAGCCTTAAAAGACCCTTTCCCCTAAGTGGCTTTAGGTGGGTATCCATAGAGCAATCGTGAGCCTTGGGATAGCTGGCTCTATCAATAAGTCTTGGTGTGTATGCAGCTATGGCGGCTCCATTGAACCCCTTCGGGACACTCAAACGAAAGAGACAGAGAGAGCTCTAATTAGATAAGCTCCGCGTTGTGTGGCGGTGAACCCCGAATGTTTCTATTACTTTAGAATACGAGTTACAATATTTTTAATGCCACGTCATCAAATCTCCCCTTCAAGCTCAAAGTGAGCTTGAATACAAAATGAGAGAAATACATATGTCCATACAAGATGAAATAACATGAAATGAAATGTAGATACAACTAAAGCTTTCTAACTCCTAAAGCTTCTCTGAAGTAGATGAACTTTTCTTTCGGAAGAGCTTTGGTGAAGATATCCACCACTTGTTCTCCAGTGCTGATGTGGATCAGCTCCACTTCTCCTTCGATGATCTTCTCACGAACAAAATGATAATGAACTTTGATGTGCTTCGATCTCGCATGATAAACTAGATTCTTCGATAACATAATGCTGCTCACATTGTCACAATAGATGATCACCTTTCCGTCGATGTAGACTCCCATGTCTTCGAGTAAGTACTTAATCCAGATAGCTTCACAAACAGCTTGTGTAATGCTTCTATATTCAGCTTCGGTACTTGACAAGGCAACAGTTGGTTGTTTCTTGCTACTCCATGAAATGGTTGCACTTTCCAAGTGAAAATGAAAAACCACTAGTTGACCTTCGATCCATGACATTTTCTGGCCAATATGCATCTGTGTATGCATACATACATGGCTGAACTTTTCTCTCATAAAACAAGCCAAAGTTACATGTTCCTTTCACATATCACAATATATGTCGCACTGCATCCAGTGCACTCTACATGGTTTATGCATAACTTACTCACCAAACCAACTGCAAAACTCAAATCTGGACTTGTCTTTGTTACATAAATCAAACTTCGAACCATTTTCCTATACATATTGGCATCATGCAAGTACTTTCCTTCATCCATAAGCTTAACATTAGCATCAAGTGGCGTATCAACAGGTTTGCAAGCACTCATACCAAATCTCTCAAGCATTTTCAGCATATAATTGCGTTGTATCATCCAAATTCCTTCTTTCATTGAAATTACTTCAATTCCCAAAAAGTATTTTAGCTCTCCCAAATCCGACATCAAAAATTCAGATTTTAGTTGCCTTTTCAATTCATCAATCCTCTTCTCATCGCTGCCAGTAATGATCAAATCATCGATATAGATCACTAATAGAATCCTTTCGCTTCCTTGATTCCATACAAACAGTGAATAATCAGCCTTTGATTGCATAAATTTTAGATCCAACAACTTCTTAGTGAATCGTTCACACCATGCTCTTGGAGCTTGTTTCAAACCATAAAGTGCTTCTTTTAACTTGCATACATAGTCAGGATACTTTGGATGCACATAACCTTTAGGTTGTTGCATATAGACTTCCTCATGCGATTTACCATTCAAGAATGCATTCTTAACATCCATTTGATAAAAATTTCCAATTGTTCATAGCAGCCCATGCAATCACACTTCTCACCGTTGTCATTTTCACCACTCGACTAAACGTTTCATCATAATCCAATCCATATACTTGTGCATATCCTTTTGCAACTAAACGCGCTTTAAATCTCTCCACTGAACCATCACTTTTGCACTTCACTTTATATACCCATTTACATCCAATAGCTTTCTTATTTGGTGGCAAATTCACTAATTTCCATGTGTCGTTCTTCTTGAATGCATTCATCTCATCATCCATTGCTTTGCACCAATCCTCACTTTGTGACGCATCATGAAAATTCTTTGGTTCCTCATGCTTAATTCTCTCTGTCATATATGCATAATGAAAGCTTCATAGACTTATTGAATAGATTTAGTCTATCCACAGGATGTTTTACTCTTGTAGATCGTCTCAAAGGTGTTTCTTCATGTGTCTCTTTCCTTGCGTGTGGGGGAACATATTTCTCTTTCATAGTTTTCAATGTGCCAGGCATAACTATTTCATCGTCAATATCTGAATCATATATGTACTCTCTCATCTTCTCTTTTCCTTTCTCCTTTCTCTTTGCAGAGTCTTTTGCATTTTCACTCCATGATGTTTCAGGTGTAGGAAACTCATATGAACCATAGTCTTGACTCTCTTCATGGTCAAAATTCCTATGACTTGTTCCTGGCTCATCATGAACATTATGCATAGAATTATCCATATCATTCTCTATCACAGCCATGTCTTTGGGTGAATACCATGATGCTTTTCATCGAATATAACATCTCTACTCACTATACATTCTTTTGTAATAGGATTATAACATCGATATCCTTTCTTCTCTTCTCAGTATCCAACAAATATGCACTTTTCAGATTTTGCCTCAAACTTGTGTCTCAACTGACTAGGCACATGCGCATAACAAATACTTCCAAACACTCGTAAATAGCTAACATTAAGCTTATGCTTCCATATCCTCTCATAAGGTGTGAGATCATGAACCATGCTTGTGGGAGCTATATTTATAACATGCACACCCGTATGACAAGCTTCTGCCCAAAACATATCTGGCATGTTCTTTTCATTCAACATGGCTCTAGCAACTTCCTCAATCACACGATTTTTACGTTCTGCAACACCATTTTGTTGTGGTGTGTATCTGTAAGATAATTGCCTTTTGATTCCATGATCACTTAGGTACTGATCAAATTCTCTTGAGATATATTCTCCCCCTGAATCTGATCATAGGCACTTTATATACATTCCCAACTGCTTTTCAACCATGTTTTTGAATCTCACAAAGCACTCAAAGACTTCACTCTTATGCTTCAAGAAGTAAATCCATGTATATCGGCTATAATCGTCAACGAATATCAAAAAGTATAGTGAGCCACCAACTGATTTAGTTCTAGCTGGTCCAACGACATCACTATGGATTAGTTCTAGAGGTCTCCTCTTGTGCATTTCTCTTCTTGGAAACTTCATATGTTGATGTTTTCAAATGCGCATGCTTCACAAATTCTTTCAAAGTTTAAATGACCAAATCTTGGTAGTCCACGCACTAAAGTTTGCTTCTCCATAGACTTCAATTTCCTCAAATTGATATGACCAATTCGTTTATGCCATAATTTTGCTATTTCTGAGTGTTCACTATTCTTGGCATACATACTTTGATAAAGAGGTGTGCCCATATCAAAGGTGAACAATCTACCCATCTTCTTTCCATGACCAAGCAATTTTCCTCTTTTGCCATACTTAAAATCATGTATGAAGCAACCATTCTTGTTGAAAATTACTTCCATGTCCTGATCCGTAAGTTGACCGACCGAAACTAGGTTCTTTGTAATGCTAGGCACATGTAAAACATCACTTAAAGTGTTTCGAACACCATTATTTTTTATGAGCGGTACATTTCTAACATCATTAATCAGATGTAAGGTATCACCACCAGTTGCTACATATTCTTTAGACTTCAAGGGCTCTTTTGACTCAAACCAATCTCCTATGCTCGTCATGTGATTTGTGCAACCCGAGTCTATGTACCAATTTATATCATTTCCAGGTTATACATACTATTCAACACATGCTCCATTGCAAACATATTATCTTTGCCATAGTCTCTATATGAACTCTCAGCACAGAAGTTTCCATGTGACGCATAACGGCCTCTACCTCTTCCTCTTTGGCTATTCTGCTTATGATAGCAATCTTTCTCAAAATGGCCATACTTACCACAATGATAACAATTCCCAGGTGCGTGTGATCTTCCTCTACCTCTAGAATATGATCTTCCTCTACCTCTTGACATATCCACTGTATTTGTATTTCTAGAAGATGATCGTCCACGACTAGAACCACTTCCTCTATTCTGAAAAAATGCATGATCTCTCGAATTGCCACTTCCCGATGCATTCAAACCAAGCTTCACTTCTTCCGTCATGCAAAGAGCTACTAGCTCGTGAAAATTTGGCATAGTGCCTCTCACTGAGATCGAAGTATCTAAGCTCTTGTACTGCGGTCCTAGACCATTTAGCATAACGGAAACCATATCATCATCATCGACCGTGCAATTTATGGAAGCTAAATCATCAGTGATCTTCCTAATTTCAGTCACATAGTCTGTTACGGACCTATTTCCACGCCATAACGCTATGCAAATTTTGCTTTAAGTGGATTTTTCTAGCTTCTGTTGACGTACCATATATCTTATGGATTATATCCCAAGCTTCCTTTGGTGTGTTAGCTTTCTTAATATGTGGAATCAAGCTCTCTGATATACATATAAAAATCCAATGAAGAACCTTTCTAGATTTTTCTATCCACGTTTTATATTCTTTTTGCTCTTCTGCATTCGGGTTCTCTGGCAACTCAGGACACTCGTCCTCGTCCATTCACTAGTCCCCAAAGACCTTTTCCCATCAGAGAATTTTCCATTCTATAAGACCCTATGTGATAATTGTCTTTATTCAGCTTATTGCCAACTATTTGTGCAATATTATCACCCATCTTTGCAATTTTGACACTTCTCTATGTTATGGCAATTTTATGGCGAGGCTT
Organism: Ceratopteris richardii; assembly: GCA_020310875.1. NCBI lineage: Eukaryota > Viridiplantae > Streptophyta > Polypodiopsida > Polypodiales > Pteridaceae > Ceratopteris > Ceratopteris richardii. Next base: position 13,431 of record MU264962.1, read on the forward strand.
AGAAAAAATTCGGCAGCATTTTCGACTGTTTTTCTAGATATGTGCACCAAAAACTGAATCTTCACAAGTAATCTGAATGATTTTCCTCTTTTTCCTCAGCACTTCCTGCGTCCCTATGCACTTATATGCTCAATTTCTACCTCTCCAAAAAAATTTCGGTAGAGTCTCCTTTGTCCAAACTACATATGAACCAAGTCAACTAAAGTCACTCCACTCAAAAAACCCAAACTCTGGGTAAAAGCATCAATAAGAGTCCGTAACGTAAGCAAATATACTATGATGGGAGGCCTCAAAAATATACATTCATCGCGTGATCGATACACGAGATCTTTGGACTGTCTTCTCTTTGGTCTTCCACCTATATCACTAGAGTATCTCCAAGCATGAGAATACCCCAGTTAAAAACCTCACCACGTCCCTCAGTTTTTGTTTAAATTCAATGTTTTCAGTAGGGTAATATAAAACCTCACAAGGCACGTGAGTTGTCCAATTAAGGACCCCAATATCATACATTCGTCTCACTGCGTGTGAGTAGTGCCCATTCAAGATCCGCAAGGAAATACATATCGTCGCCTGCCACATGCACTCAAAATGAAAAAACAGAATCAAATATGTACCTGACATAAAGCTCTCAAACTTCTATGTCAATTTTCAATAACCACTCAGAGTTGGTTAGGAACTATCTTCAGTAAATATTTATGCGGGAAGGAATGCCCTGTTGAATTTCTTATGTCTCTAGAAAATATATTACTGTTCTGATTTTTCATTCACTGTCGAAGGATGAGAGGTTGCTGTCGTCTTTCAATATACAGTAGCTATTCTGAGCTCGCGAGATACCATCAGCAGAGTTGAAATTGTGGAATTATTTGAGAGCACAAAAGATATCTATAATGCCATCGATCTGATTCCCTTCTCACTTTGCAAAGTTTTAGCTTTTCTTGCGATTCATATCCAAATGTTCACCTGTGCAAGTGGCTATGGCTGCAACAACATCAATTAAGCCCTCTATCATTACTCGTCACCAATATTGAGTCTGAAGTGCTTCTTATTCTGTTCGATGGACGTCGGACAACTCAAGTATCATCTGATTTGATCCACGCCTTCCATAGGCTCTGACATGGAACGACGACGACAAAAAGAGAGTTAAGGAATTCTGCAAATGCGCGCGGTGACGACTTCAATTCACAGAGTTTTTACGCAGAGATGGGGACAACGAAAGCGTTTGCGGCAACAATGGGGATCGATCTTCCTGCTCCTAGCTTGTGGCTGTGGGTCTGATGTAAGCAGGCTCTGATACCACTTCTTGGTGTCTGCGCAGCTATGGCGGCTCCATTGAACCCCTTCGGGACACTCAGACGAAAAGAGACAGAGAGAGCTCTAATCAGATAAGCTCCGCGCCGTGTGGCGGTGAGCCCCGAATGTTTCTATTACTTTAGAATACGAGTTACAATATTTTTAATGCCACGTCATCAATAAGGTGTTAATAATAAGACATCTTACGTCTAAGCTCAAAATTACTTTTCTTATGAGGCAAGAGGCAACACATAATCTGAATGCATCAAAGGTACTACGACATATTATAGTATTTGACGTACAAAAATCACATTAGAACACCATAGGACAATGACATAGCAGCAACCACCAAAGAATGGACCTAGGAAGAGAAAAATTTCCTAGAAGAAGGGAGGGGTGATTTATCTACATTGACAATATGGATAAGAGGTAGGAGATTACTCGCCCTTTTATTGCTCAAAAGGACACCAGGGTTGGCCTTATGTCTTGCATCATGGCAACTTGATGAGATGGATTCCTAGGCAATATAGTCCCATATTTGGAGGGGGTTACCTCACCGTATTGCTTCTACATATGCGGGGGGAGGGGGGGGGGGGGGGGGGGGGGGGGGGGGGGGGGGGGGGGGGGGGGGGGGGGGGGGGGGGGGGGGGGGGGGGGGGGGGGGGGGGGGGGGCGGGGGGGGGGGGGGGGGGGGGGGGGGGGGGGGGGGGGGGGGGGGGGGGGGGGGGGGGGGGGGGGGGGGGGGGGGGGGGGGGGGGGGGGGGGGGGGGGGGGGGGGGGGGGGGGGGGGGGGGGGGGGGGGGGGGGGGGGGGGGGGGGGGG
>MU264963.1:0-7500 GCA_020310875.1 Ceratopteris richardii
TTTGTATTGTAGTAATGCTCAGAATGTGCATTCTATTGTTTGATGATTGTTTCCTTGTTAGGCCAGGAATCTTATCGCATCATTACATTGTTTAGAACACATTAATGGTTTATTATTAATAATGTTTAATATAGTTTGTCAAAGAGCATGTTCCATGTGACTTTTACCCATTATCTGGTTGACTACCTACATTCATAGAAGTGATCTGTTGTTTTAGAATTATAATGTGCCATTATCTTGTGAGGACTCACATGTATAAAGTGAAATTCATGCATAATCATCTGCATCATATCTAAGGGCTAGGTGCTAGAAATTTCTGATTCCATTTCATCTAATAGGTATGAATTAATGCTTTACTTCAGTTGAGAAGCGAATTCTCTTTTTGCGTTCTCAAAAATAATAAACAGCCTTGAGCTCTTAAATATGAATAAGAGGAAGAATCGATGCTCATATTTTTGGATACCGGAAAGTTGCATGAGTGGTTCCTGCATAGAGAATGCTTAAAAGGTATCCTCAACTAATGTCATTGTGTGTCCTTCCAGTGGAGAGATTGGAAATAGTACATATGCTTGTTCAAAGAAGAATCTCCTTTAGTGAACTTTCTCGAAAAGTAAAACCTTTCCCATAAGGTATCTTGTTTTGGAGTATATTTAAAAGAAAAGTATCTTTAGTGTCTCCATCGAATTCGAGGAATGAAATGAAGTAATGTAAGGCCAAAGTTACCAATGTGAACAAAGGGTTACATCGTGGCGGATCTGATACAATATCTGGTTAAAAGCAAAACAAAGAGAATAAAGTAGAAATACCAGAGCAATGGAAAAGAGACTAGGCATTTCACTGAGTGGGCATCTTCTGGGTATCAGATACCTGGATCAATACATCAGAAGGTACAACAGGGGGTGTGTAACTAGTGGATGCTATAGGGAGTCATCCATCTGATAGGATGCCTTGCATTTGGCCGGTGACAAATATCATCAATATCATCCATGATAAATACCCTGACTGGGCTCCTCGCATGATCAGCTAGAATAACACATCCTGGATTGTCGCCTTCGTCTGTAGAGTGAGATCCTCCTTAGTTAAGGGTGCCTAGATCATTATGTCTTGGTTGCACGATGAATAACATAGATTTAGGTTATGCAGCCTGCTTGAATGTCTTTTGTCCGCCCGACCATGCAGTGTAGCTGGTTTAAAGAAGTCTTTGATCTCTCTCTGAATCTGTCCCTCTGGTCTCCTCACGACTCTCTCTATGTGTCTATAGGTCTAGTAAGAATAGGTGCAGACATATTTGGTCCTCATGTAATGTTAAGAATATGCTAACGTTGGAACATGCTAAGTAGATTCAACCCTATACTACCAAATTAACACATTTCTAATATGCATTACTGCAACAGTTTAATGGTTCTTGATAGTGACCTCTATATGTGCCAGTCTTCATCTCAATCTGGTTTCACGATGTGTTCTCTCCAGTAGACTATATCACTTCTGGTAGTAATATGCATTACTGCAACAGTTTAATGGTTCTTGATAGTGACCTCTATATGTGCCAGTCTTCATCTCAATCTGGTTTCACGATGTGTTCTCTCTAGTAGACTATATCACTTCTGGTAGTGATAGAAACTCAGTTAGCAGAGCTTCTTGTGAGTTGGGGTGCGTGTGTGAGCATGTATCCATTCTGAGTTCTATACCCACTGTTGGGCACTGATGATGTTAGTGGGGATGTCATAGTTTTGAGTCAATACTATGCATAATGGAGCTGATATGCTCTATTGTTTTGTGGTTGACTACCATGAGCTTATAGGTGCACTACTATTTGAGGGTGAATTTGGGGTTCGCATGGATTCATTCTGGTAATATCACATATAGTTTGGCTTCATCCTAAAACTGTTTGTGGAAAGGTGAAGAACATACTCTCTATAGAAAGCTGTCTTTGTCCCCCGTTCATGTGCTGGCTCTATCCATGTCTGCTTGACATCAAGCTGAACTAAGTCTTTGGAAATGAGTCTAGTGATCTCTGTCCATATGAGTCGAAGAGAGGGTGCCACGAATTTCGGAATGGAGGTAATCTGTCCACGCTGAAACCACATGATTGGATGTGACAAATGTGTCCATATAACTGGGTTCATTATAAAACAATCTGTGGAAGGTGAAGAAGATGCTTTCTGTAGAAATCTGTCTTTGCTCCCAGTTGTTGTGTTGGCTTTATCCATTTCTGATTGATATCAAGCTGAACTAAGTCTTGGTGAATGAGTCTAGTGGTCTCTGTCAATATGATTCTAAGAGAGGGTGCCTTGAATATTAGAAGGGAGGTAATCTATCCACTCTACATTGTACAACCATTTTACCTGTACCATGATTCGATCTTTCAATACCAACATCTACATCTTTGTGCAAGGATAACACTAAGGAGGACCCACATGTGGGGGCTAGCATGTATCCCGGAGGAAGGTGAGCAGATCCATTTTTAAAAGGTCCCATAAGCTATGTATGAAATATAGTGATTTAGTCAATGCCTCCATTTCCAAAGGACCATAGCTAGGTTTGCTCCAATAATCCCATCTCTCTATTAAAGCCTTGGCTTGTATGATATGAGTGATCGTAGATATTAAAGGCCTCTAGTCAATCTTCATACATCCATAGTTGCTATGAGGTACGAATCCGTACGATATTAGTACAAAATTTGTTTTTTTTCCATTAAAAAAAAAAAATATTTCCAAATTTCATAAGCTGTATCTAAAATATGTATATACATAGCTAAAATAGTGAGGATTGATGTGAAATATCTCCATGTATACATGTGCTATGGTCCAATGCCCATGGGAGCGACGTCGTAAACGGTGACTCGTGTGCAATATGCATTCATGATTCATTGTTTCACATGATATGCATTATGCATTCACATTATTTTCAATGCACAATCAATAATGTGTAACATTGTGCAATGTATTTTGCATTTTGTTCATTGTGCATTGTGCAATGTGCATTTGCAATGCATATTGTGCATCATTTATTTCACGACTCACATGTACATTGTGCTATGTGCATGATTATCAATATAACAATTTACAATTTACAATTTGAATCATAATGATAACTGAATGATCAATCATCAAAGTTTCAAACAAAATATACAATCATGTCGCCACATCCACATCAATCATCATCCTCAGTCATAGCTCATGAGTCATCCATGATCACCAATGTCCATAATCATAAAAATAAATGTCAAATGTCATAATGTCATAATGTCATAAGTGATAAATCATAAATCATAATATATATGAATCCTGATCATCAATGATCACTCGTCATCATTGGAGTCATCTTGCTGATTCTTACTAGAGATATAGAGTCACAGAGATTCTCTACTCCAGCCCACTGCAATCCAGATATAGAGTCCGCTCACTGACTTCTTTGTTCTATGATGTGTAGCAGCCCTCTCCCTCTCAGTTCACACAACCGAGAGGGGTGACTCTTCAGAATGCTCAGACCTTTCGAGCTAGGAGACGGCCCCATTCTAAAGGATATCGGGCCCCGAGACTTCATGGACACTAGATTGCAGAGATCCAGGCTTGTGACCAGCGCGGCAAGGAGGAGAGACGGTCCAGGATGACTGTTGATCCTGCTGCAGTAATCAGGGCAGCCTTGACTCCACCTCCAACTATATAACCCATATTACACCCACCCATTAGTACAGGATGGAGTGAGTTAGTCGCTCATATGCATCTCATGCTTGTACTACCCTTTTGCATATAGACTTTCATAGATATAGCAGTCCACACACACACACACACACACACACACACACACACACACACACACACACACACACACACACACACACACACACACACACACACACACACACACACACACACACACACACACACACACACACACACCCCAACCAAAAAAGAAAAAAAGCAACTTTCATGGCATCTTTACATGCATACTACGGAGATCTATATTGGTTTTACCGGTTTTTTCAGCACTTTTATCTTTCCGATTGACAAAAGACACACCCATGTACATTGATTTGTCTCATAGGCGAGTTCGGCCACGTAAAAACACTTTCTTTCTCTCTCCTCTCTCTCAGGAGGATATCTCATGCATCAGGATAGCCCATGAGCACATGATGGAGCACATGCACACCACTACCACTACCACCTGGCAAAGCCTTCCTTCAGGAGGCACTCAGACCGTCGCCGATGCACCACATACTCCACCCACCTCCACCCGTTACCTGTAGCTAGGATATACATATTCCCTCCCGTCATTGGCCCCCACGTATTAGATGGCCATTATCTGCTGAGTCAGAGCCACATCTCCCCACACACCACTACATTATCCCCACTACCTCTCCGTCACCCGATACACCATCTTGTGGTTGTTTCCATGTTCAGCCTACACAGTTTTGTGAGTGAGTACTTTTCCATTTTATTTTATTTCTACACGGGTTACTACAGTTGTACATGGTTTTGTCTCATAGGCCAAATTGGGCCTTCAGAAGACGTTAATATTGTTTTATTTCTTTCTTTCTTTCTCTCTCTCTACCCCTCTACACCCCCCCCCCCCCCCCCCCCCCCCCCCCCCCCCCCCCCCCCCTCTTTTCCCCTTTTGACCAGTGTTAGCTTGAACATAGTTTTTTTCTTTTCACCAGTGTTAGCTTGAACATGGTTTTGTACACCATTGTTAGCTTGAACATAGTTCTTGAACTATGTTCAGTGCTTGAACATAGTTTTTTCTTTTGACCTCCTTGGCATTATCACTAGTGGCCTTGCTTTCATTAATGAATGGTTAAACCTCACCTCCTCAGAAATGGATGATTGTTAGTATATACAACACTAAATAACAAATTAGGACTGAATTTATTACAATAAAACGGCCTGTTTCTTTTTACTCCCTTTCATGACATGTCTACTACTGGGAGAATCTTTTGCAAAATAACTGATGTTGCTCTTGAAGAGTTTATACTTGACCACTGAATCTGTTGCTTTATGCTATATAACAGGTGTAAAAGCTGCCAGTCATTAACACGCTTCCCTCGCTACAATGATACATTGAAGGTTGGAACAGTTTTATGCATTTCTGTCTTTTCTATGAGGTTCTTATGCTTATCAAAACCAATGTTGCTTCTATTCTATATTTATCAATATTTCCTACAGGCATGTTATGCATATACCACATGTTGCTAACCACTGTCTAAAAGATTTATTTCAGCTGTTAGAGACACGAAGTGGGTCGTTGTGGAGAGTGGGGGCGAATTGCTTCACATTATATTGTAGAGCATTTGGCTTTGATTCACGCTTGGTTTGTGTGTTTGTGTGATAACTGAACTCTTTGATTCCTGCAAAGCATATCCTATGAGGTAATGTTTTTAAAAGTGAAGTCTCTTCACTTGATGTAGGTCCTTGACTTCACAGATCATCTATGGACAGAATGTTTTTCAAGGTTTCATGGCAGGTAACCAGTTTCATGGGCATTCGCCTCCCCCCCCCCTCCTCCCCCCCTCCCCCCCCCCCCCCCCTCCCCCCCTCCCCCCCCCCCCCCCCCCCCCACCCCCTCCCCCCGCCCTCCCCCCCCCCCCCCCTCCCCCCCCCCCTCCCCCCGCCCTCCCCCCCCCCCCCCCCCCCCCCCCCCCCCCCTCCCCCCCCCCCCTTTTTTTTCCCTTCCCCTTTTGTAAATAGTGTTTCCCACTCTGTCATTTTGTTGATTTCTTGTTTGGTTGGTATACTCTGGCGTATTGGAGGAGGTTCTGTCACTTCAAATGACAATTAGAGAATGTAAGAGTAAGGGGCGAGGAGGAAGGGGAATGTGAGTTGAAAGGAGTAGCCCTATCATTTTGTACAGAATTGTGAACAAAAGCTTGACAAACATCTTGCATGTACTGATTATATTGACTTAAAGTAATTCATTCTTGAAGGTTACTCACATGCCTCTATTGATTAATAATTTCAAATAGCACATACTGTTTCAATAAATGTTTTGGATAGCCCTTGAGCTGACGCCTGCTGCTGTGTTCAATCCAGCATACCATGATCAACTTCTTGTCATCTGATTCCTGTCGAGCTCAACTTGCTGTGTCCCTTTGCTTAAGCATGCCTTTATTCTGCTCTCTTTTTCCTTTTTGTATTTGATCTACAACTAAGTATTTATTATTATTTTTTTCAACAATTGTGCCTCTGCCGAGCTTCAGTGCATCAGCAGCCTGCCATTGGCTGTGTTGTGCTGAGGCTCACAACCTTGTCTCCTTACCATCTCTCTCGTTCCTTTTTGCTGTCTTTGGAGTATTCACAATGTTTTCTCTGGAGCATCCCCTACCGTGTGTGCCAGTGCTGTCCATGAGGCCTTTGTTGCAGCTTCATTGCTTTTGCTCCCATCATTGCAGCAGCAATAGAGATGAAGCAAGCCCTCTGGGGGATCCGATTTATCACCCTCATCCAGCATTCCTACTTCCTCTCTCAGGCTGACTCAATTGCGGAGAGTAATGTTATAGATAATGTTGATAGTGTCAAAGATTACTGAATGTGTAGGCTTGCATGATATGTCTATTTGTTCTGTTGACTTTCTAATTGCTGCATGCATGGTCTATGTCCCGGAAGCAAGCCAAGATGGGGTTTCCTCAAGGATTGGTCACTTCTTACGTTTTGATATGCACCTCTTTTTTGGGCCAAGAGTTGCCCAATATTTTGCGAGTTCAAATTGTACTGTTCTAGTCATCAGGGTTTTGCAGATTTTGACTGCTTTGGTGGGTATGTCCATTGAAGCCTCCCCCTCGATGCCCGATGCTGATATGAATATGAAGGGAAATCTAACAGGCAATTCTCAAGTCCGATCAGTAAGGACCCGATTCCAAAGGCTACTTGAACAGTGGAATTGAAGTATTCCTAGTGTACTGGAAGAGTTCAAGAATGTTGTGCAAAAAGTGTGTGATTCAGTCAGAGCCTCTTCGAGCTGTTTTTCAAACAGATAAAGGGCAAGCAAGAGATCAGTGCTCATTGCAGTATGCAAGCTTCTCACTCAATCTGCACATGATATGTTGTAGAAATGAACACTGTGCTATATTTGTTCAGGTATATTCATATGATTCATAATGTACATTTCAACAGGGTACTTAATATTGACCTTAAGAATCAAAGGTTCTTGCATGTCATTAGTACCATAACTTAATATCACACACATATTTATGTATTTATTTGTGTGTGTGTGCGCGAGCTCTTTTCATTAACAATATATACAAGTGTACATGATGTCCAGAACAGTGTTTTACAAGGCCCTACAGAGCCATCTGAAAACTTGTAAGAATGATGAGTTCCATGGATGATTGCTCTTTTGTTGAGAGTATTGAGGCAATAAGTAGGTGATCCCAATGGACTGCTTTTGGAATAGCTCACAAAAACATAGTTGTATGTATGTATATGTATGTATATGCATGTATAAATATGTATGTATGTATATAGATGTATATAGATACATATATAGATGTATATGTGTGTGTGT